>ML099357.1:0-41968 GCA_003697995.1 Taxidea taxus jeffersonii
TTTTTTTTTTTTTTGCCTTATTGTAAATTGTTTTAGAAATGTTATTATGGGGCGCCTGGGTGGCTTAGTTGGTTAAACGACTGCCTTCAGCTCAGGTCATGATCCTGGAGTCCCAGGATCAAGTCCCTCATCGGACTTCCTGCTCAGCAGGGAGTCTGCTTCTCCCTCTGACCCTCTCCTCTCTCATGCTCTCTCTCTCTCACTATCTCTCGAGTAAATAAAATCTTTTAAAAAAAGAAATGTTATTATATTATTAGAAATGTTATTACCTATAGTATTGTTGCACCTTCCTATGGTGGCTTTTAATTTTATTAAAAATATTTTTATTTTGAACAAATTTTAGACTTACAGAATAGTTGGAAAAGTAGAATAGCATTGCCTTATATCCCTTACCTCACTTTCTTAAGATGAACTTTTTATATAACCATAGTATAATTTTCAAAAACAAAAAATAAATCCTGGTACAATATTATTAAAGAAGCTTTATTATTAAAATTTGATCAGATTTTCCACTAATTTTTTTTCTGCCCTTGCATTTTATCCAGCATCCCGTGTTTTATTTAGTTGTTATTTCTGCTTAGTCTCTTACAGTCAGTAGCAGTTGCTCAGCCTTTCTTTTCCTTTCATGATTTTCAGCAATATTCTGCCTTTAGTACATCATGTCAAAGGATTCATAATATTGGTATGTCTTATTACTGGTAATGTTTCCTTGATGAGTTAACTTGGGATTAGCCAGGTTTCTCCACTATACTTTTTTTTTTTCAAGTTTCTATTTAAATTCGAACTTAGCATACTATTAGTTTTAGGGGTAGAATTCAGGGATCCAACACTTACAACATCCAGAACTCAAAGCAAGTGCCCTCCTTAACCCCCATCACCTGTTTCACCCATCTGCCCTCCCCTCCGGTAACCATCAGTTTGTTCTTGATAGTTAAGAGTCAAACTCGGTTTTCCTCTCTTTTCCCCACTTTGCTCTTTTGTTTCTTAAATTCCACATGAGTGATATGATATGGTATTTGTCTTTCTGTGACTCGCTTATTTCACTTAGCACAATACTCTCCAGCTCCATCCATGTTTTTGCAAATAGCAAGATTTCATCCTTTTTTATGGCTGAATAATATTCCATTATAGAGAGATATATGTGTGTGTATATCTCTATATATATCACATCTTCTTTATCCATCAGTTTTTCTTTTTGTAGTTAATAAATATATCCATTGTAGCTTTTTAAATTGTTTTTTTAAAAGATTTTATTTATTTATTTGACATACAGAGATCACAAGCAGGCAGAGAGGCAGGCAGAGAGAGAGGAAGGGAAGCAGGCTCCCTGCTGAGCAGAGAGCCTGATTCGGGGCTCCATCCCAGGACCCTGGGATCATGACCTGAGCTGAAGGCAGAGGCTTTAACCCACTGAGCCACCCAGGTGCCCCTAAATTGGTTTTCTTTTATGATCTCTCAGTTCATTTACTTCATAAACAGTTGCTGAGCATTTATTTGCATTAGGCCTAATACTGAGAGATCCACAGCCTATATTTAAGATTAGTTATATTTAATTTTTTTGTCATCTAAGCACCTATAACTCTACTACATAATGCTTAGTTGTTGTACATTGTTTGCATATTCTTCCATGTACTTTAATTTTCTCTGTTTTTTTTTAAATTTTTTTTTTTAAGATTTTATTTATTTGTTAGAGAGCAAGCGAGCAGAGGCAGAGGGAGAGGGAGAAGCAGGCTCCCTGCCAAGCAAGGAGCCCGATGTGGGACTCCCATCTCAGGACGCTGGGATCATGACCTGAGCCGAAGGCAGCCGCTTAACCAACTGAGCCACCCAGGCGTCCCTTCTCTCTGTTTTTATTATAAATCTGGGTTCTTATATATTCTAAGTCTGAAGTAGCAATTAGAGATGAAGTATTTGAGAATAATTGTTGATATGCATAATGCATTTATATTCAGAGGTATTAGTTATTTGAGTTTTAGAGCAATTTTGATGATCTGGTTTGATAATTCATTTAATTTGAAAATTTTTACAAATCTAAATTGTTTAACATGTTTTATAATGTAAAAATTTTAAGCTATTTTAACTTTAGGTTTTTATATATTTTTTAGTACATGGAAATATACAAATTTGAAATTATAGTTAAGTATGTCAAGAACCACACTAATAGATTTGGTTTAGGAAACTACTCCCTGAGATGCCTGGGTGGTTCAGTCAGATAAGCATCTGCCTTCAACTCAGGTCATGATCACAGGATCATGGGATCTAGTTCTACAGTGGGCTCCTTGCTCAACGGGGAGCCTACTTCTCCCTCTGCCTGCCTATCCCTCTCCTTATGCTTGCTCGCTCATGTGGAATTTAAGAAAGAAGGCAAAGGGTCATAGGGGAAGAGAGGGAAAGATGAAACAAGATGAAACCAGAGAGGGTATTGTCACAGTGTATTATTTAAAATTTCCAGTTTTCAACAAAAAAAGTATAAGACATACAAAGAAACAGGACAGTGTGAGCCTTACTCAGGGAAAAAAACCAATCAATAGAAATTAACTCAGTTGTTGTACTTAGCAGATAAAAATTTTTTTTTTTTTTATTAAAGACTCTTCTTTTTTTTTTTTTTTTAGATTTTTTATTTATTTATTTGACAGACAGAGATCACAAGTAGGCGGAGAGGCAGGCAGAGAGAGGAGGAAGCAGGCTCCTTGCTGAGCAGAGAGCCTGATGCGGGGCTCGATCCCAGGACCCTGGGATCATGACCTGAGCTGGAGGCAGAGGCTTTAACCCACTGAGCCACCCAGGCGCCCCGCAGATAAAAATTTTTAAAACCACTATTATAAATATGCTCAAATAAATCATTAAATAGAAAGTAAAAGAAATCGAAATTCTGGATTTGAAGATTACATAACTGAAATGAGTTCAGTAGATGGGCTAAGAGAGGATTTGAGATTGTAGAATGAATTGGTAAATTGAAATAAAGATCAAGATAAATATACCCAGTCTGTTGAACAGAGAACAAAAGACTGAGGGACAATGAACAGAATCTTAGAGACTAGTGAGACAATGTCAAGTGTGTGTCCATACAAGGAGAAAAACAAGACTTAATAGCTGAACACTTTTTTAAAAAAAGATTTTATTTATTTAAGATAGCGAGAGTGAGTGAGAGAGAACATGAATGGGGAGGGGGGAAGAGTAGAGGGAGAGGGAGAAGCAGGCTTTCCACTGAGCAGGGAGTCTGACTTGGGGCTCTATCCCAGGATTCTGGGACCATGACGTGAGCCGAAGGCAGATGCTCAAATGACTGACCCACTGAGGCACCCCTAAACACTTTTTAAATATGGTGAAAAACATTTATCTGCAGATCTAAGGAACTAGTAAATCTCCAAACCCCAGATAAGATAAACATGGAAAGATCCATACTTTGATTCTTCATAGTCAAACTACTAAGAGACAAAGACAAACAGAAAATCTTGAAAGCGATGAGAGAAAAATGACTCATGTATACAGGAACAACAAAATACGTAACAGCTGACTTCTCTTTAGAAATGGTAGAGATCAGAATGGCATCTTCTAAGTACTGGGGGGAAAACATTGTCAACTAAGATTTTCATATCTAGCAAAATTATGAAATAAAGATATTCCCAGATAACACCTGTGAGAATTACAAGAATTGCCAAAAAAGTACTTCAGCATTTTAGACCACAATTCACATCCACGGGAATACAAATACCAAGAATGGTAAATATTTAGGTAAATGTAAAGATGGTGTAAATTTATTTTTTCCCTTTCTTCTCTTATTATCTAATATAAAGTTGTATAAAACAATAATACATTATTATAAAACAATAATTGTACTGTTTTCTGAGTTTATAATGCATATAGATATAGATATTGTATATATGACAATAGTAGGACAAAGGAGGGTGGAGCAAATGGAGCTGTATTATAGCCAACTTCCTATATTTTACCAGATTAAATTAGTACTAACATTAAGTAGATTGTGATAAGATACATATCAAGATCTCCAAAACAACAAATTAAGATAAATAAGAAAATAACTCAAAAGTAGTTTAAAAATCAGATAAAATGGTATATTAAAAAACTAACATAAAAGTAGGCAGTAACAGAGGCAGTAACAACAGTCACTCTATGTAAGACATAGAGAAAACAGGTAGGAAACATAAATCCAAACATTTCAGTAATTACATTAAATGCGAATAGACCAAACTCTACAGTTCAGAGGGTAGGTGTTTTTTGTTTTTGTTTTTAATTAAAGTAATTCAAATACCCTGGAATAGGTATTCCTGAATTATGGTGCTTCAAATACTAACCAATTTCCCTTAGATTATGGATCCATGTTTCTCATAATAGGGAGTGATAAGAATGTGCTATTTGCATATGAGCAGGACAGTTCATTAGGCAGGACTGTCTTGTAAGTTATAGGATATTTAACACCCTTGAATTCTGCCTATAAATACCAGTGACATTCCCCTCCTCTCACCACTCAGCTGTATTTTAGTAGCAAAAACTAGCCCTCCACACAGACATTTCCAAATGCCCAAAATTTCCCACAAGGGTGTGGGAGCATACCACATCCCCTGTTACCATCCAGTTTAACCCCCAACTTTACTGAAAAGCAGTAGAGGAGATTTAAATAAACCATCTCACTGTACACTAAACTATTTTAAAGTAAATCACAGACACTGTAATAAAAAGGAGGAAAAGAACATATGTAAAGTCCTGGGAACAAAATAGTTTGTCATGCTTGAGGACCTGAAAGGAGACTGATATGACTAGAATATTAGCAGATTAAGAGGAAGGTAGCACGTGAAAAGACTGAAGAGAGAGGGAGAGTTCAGACTATACAGGACCTTTTTGACCATGATAAGGTTAGATTTTATTTTAAGTGGATTAGGAAGTCACAAGGATTGTGAGTGACATAATTGGATTATTGCTCAGGTAGACCTATATAGCAATGGCTTTCAATATTTTTTTAAACTTCAATCTACAATAAGTGACATAGTGTGGCTTAGTACATACATATACATGTGCCCAGACACACACATACAACAGAAATCAAAGTTTTATGAAACTTAGTACATGTGATAACTTTGATATTTATATTAATTTTTTAAAAAATATTGTTTACATGAGCACCAGTATTGTATGGAAGTGTTGAATCACCATATTCTAGTACGCCCGAAACTTATATTACACTGTATGTTAACTAACTGGAATTTTATTTATTTATTTATTTATTTATTTATTAATTATTTGACTGAGAGCAAAAGCAGGGGGAGGGTAAGAGAGAGAGGGGGAAGCAGACTCCCCGCTGAGCAGGGAGCCTGATCCCAGAACACTGGGATCATGACCTGAGCTGAAGGCGGTAGCTTAACCAACTAAGCCACCCAGGCACCCCTAACGAACTGGAATTTAAATTAAAACTTAAAAAAAGGTAAGGTGAATATACTCATGGGGCCACCCAAGACAAGCCTGGAATGATGCCTGATAAAGCAGAGAAGTCTGCTGTTGGACAGAAAACTGAATGAAACTTCATGGAGAACACAAATCCTCCTCCAGCTGAGGGAAGGAAGAGTATGGCTCTGCTGTGAGTGTAATGGGAAGGAAGGGAACATCCCATCCCTGAGGCTCAGCCATGTCCTTGGAAGATGATGACCCCAAAGTCACAGCAATGTCTGTGTTGGGAGAAGCGCCAGATAAACTGCCTTAACAACATTGGAAATCTGAAATAAAAACATCAATTAAGGAGGGAAATTTGAGTCAGATAGGCATCCAAAGCTTGATTTTGGCTCCGGTCACGATCTCAGGGTATGAGACCTAGCCCTGCCTCACGCTTTACACTGGAACATGGAGTCTACTTATGCTTCTCTCTCCCCGCTCTCAAAAAAAATTAAAAAAAAAAAGAAGAGAGAAATTTGACAGTTTGGACAAAAATATGAAAGAATCATCAAATTGCTTGAAGGAGTACAAGTTCTCCAGAACTGCAGAAAAAATTGTCATATATGGCATGAGGAAGCAAGCAGGATTTAAAAGACTTAACAAGGCACCCAGGAAAGGTACTAGAAAAATAGAATCTGAGCACTTTCTCAACAAAGATAATCACACCCTAAATTTATAATCCCATTATTGAAATGATCAATGAGCAACCAGAACCAGTTTGCTGTCCTATAAGGCAACCAGATAATGTTGACTCCTCTTAGCACAGGTTAGTCAAGAAAATTGTCTTCTTTTTTTGAGAATAGAGCATGGAGGGGAGGGGCATAGGAAGAGGGAGAGAGAGAGAATCATAAACAAGCTCCATGCCTAGCATGGAGCCCAACATGGGGTTCAAACTCACGATCCTGAGATCATGACCTGAGCCCAAATCAAGAGTTGGCCACTTAACTGAGCCATCCAGGTGCCCCAAGAAAATTGTCTTCCTGAGGCTAAGGAAAAGCAATGAATTTTGATGTTCTAAATTTGTTAGTAAAAGCTGGGCATTTGCCTTAGCAAAGCATTTAAAAGGGAAAAAAATAAAAACATTGTTCAATAAACTGATTTTATAACCCATAATGAATTATGACCCTGTATTGGAAAAATATGGTTAGTATGGTGTGTGTGAATAATATATATTTTTTAATTTTAGGGAAGCCATCACTGAAAAATTATGAAGGGATTTTGAAGATAAATGAAACAGTTCAAATATAATACTAGGTTTATGTGTCTCTATGTGTCTCTATATACCTGATACACTAGTAATTTGTTCTAGGGCAAAGGCCATAGGCATTCAGTAATTCTAAAGAGGAGTGAGGTAACAATGTCTCTCTAGTCAATGGGAAAAAATTTCTGGGTCAAATATCTCTAATTCTGCCCCAAATAGAGAAATTATCTCTGAAAGCAAGAGTTGACCCACTGTGTTCTAAGTATATAAGAATACAATATTTATTTAGATTCTATATTTGTATCCTTCTCCCTGACCTATTGGGGATCTCATAGATAATATAAAAACCAATAAATTACTTCATTATATCAGTTATTTCATTTCACCTTTTAATTAGATTATTTGTTTTTTGGGGTGTTGAGTTTTTAAAATTCTTTATGTATTTTGGCTATTCCTTTATCAGATATGTCATTTGTAAATATCTTCTCTCATTCTATAGGTTGTCTTTTAGCTTTGGTGATTGTTTCCTTTGCTGTGTAGAAGATTTTCATTTTAATGTAGTCCCAGGAGTTTATTTTTGCTTTGATTTCCCTTGTCTCAGGAGACATAAATAGAAAAATATTACTACAGCTGATGTCACAGAAGTTACTGCCTGTGTTCTCTTCTAGGATTTTTATGGTTTCAGTTCTCACATTTAAGTCTTTAATCTATTTTGATTATGGTGTAAGAAAGTGGTCCACTTTCATTCTTTTTCATGCTGCTGTGCAGTTCTCAACATCCTTTGTTGAAGAGACTTTCTTTTTCCCATTGGATATTCTTTTCTGCTTTGCTGAAGGTTAATTGACCATGAAATTGTGGTCCATTTCTGGCTCTTCTATTCTGTTGCATTGATCTATATGTTTATTTTTGTGCCAACACCGTACTGTTTTGTAATATAACTCGAAATCTGGAATTGTGATTACCTCTAGTTTTGTTTTTCAAGATTGCTTTGGCTAGTTGGGGTCTTTTGTGGTCCCATACAAATTTTAGGATTGTTTGTTCCAGTTCTGTGAAATATGCCATTGGTATTTTGAAAGGGATCACATTCATGTATAGTTTGCTTTTGGTAGTATAGACATCTTAACGATATTTATTCTTCCAATCCATGAATGTGAAATGTCTTTCCATTTGTTTATGTAATCTTCAGTTTCTTTCATAAGTGTTTTATAGTTTTCAGAGTACAGATCTTTTGTCTCTTTAAGTTTATTCTTAGGTATTATTCTTTTTGGTAGAATTATAAGTGGGATTATTTTCTTAATTTCTCTTACTGTGGCTTCATTATTGATGTATAAAAATGCGACAGGTTTCTGTATCCTGCAACTTTGCTGAATTCATTTATAGTTCTGGTAGTTTTTTGGTGAACTCTTTTGGGTTTTCTATATATAGTATCATGGCATTTACAAATAGTAAAACATTTACTTCTTGCTGATTTGGATCGTTTTATTTCTCTTTGTTGTCTGATCATTGTAGGTAGGACTTCTAATATTGTGTTGAATAAAAGTTGTGAGACTGGACATCTTTGTCTTGTTCTTGACCTTAGGGGAAAAACTCTTAGTTTTTCCCTATTGACTATGATGTTCATTGTGGGATTTTCATACAGGGTCTTTATTATGTTGAGATATGTTCCCTCTAAACCTGCCTTGTTGAGGATCTTTATCATGAATAGATGTTGCACTTTGTCAAATGCTTTTTGTGCATCTGTTGAAATGATTACATGGTTTTAATTCTTTCTCCTATTGATGGACGTATCAACGTTGATTGATTTGCAAATTCTGAATCACCCTTGCAATCCAGGACAAAAATCCCACTTGATCGTGGTGAAAGTTTTTTTAATGTATTGTTAGATTTGGTTTGCTAGTATTTTGTTGAAGATTTTTGCATCTATGTTCATCAGAAATATTGGCCTGTAGTCTTTTTCTGCAGTGTCTTTATCTAGTTTTGATATTGGCTAATGCTGGCTTTGTAGAATGAATTTGGAAGTTTTCTTTCTCTTCTATTTTTGGTTTGTTTTTAAACATTTTGTTTATTTGTCAGAGAGAGAGAGAAAACAAGCAGGGGGAGCAGCAGGCAGAGGGAGAAGGAGGCTCCCTGCTGAGCAAGCCCCCCCCCCCCAACCATGTGGGGCTTGATCCCAGGACCCTGGGATCATCATCTGAGCTGAACGTAGATGCTTAACTGATTGAGCCACCCAGGCATCCCTCCTCTACTATTTTTTGGAATATTTTGAGAGGACTAAATATTAGCCTTTTTTTTTTTATTAATGTTTGGTAAAATTTTCCTGTGAAACCATCTGGACCTGGACTTTCTTTTGTTGGGAGTTTTTTGATTACTGGTTCAATTTCATTGCTGGTAATCTGTCTGTTCAAGTTTTTCTATTTTTTTTTTTTTCTGTTTCAGTTTTAGTAAGTTATGTTTCTAGGAATTTATCAATTTCTTATAGGTTACCCAATTTGTTGGCATATAATTTTTCATAATACTCTCTTATAATTGTGTTCCTGTGGTGTTGGTTGTTACTTCTTCTCTTTCATTTGTGATTTTATTTGAGTCCTCTTTGTGTGTGTGTGTTTCCCAGTTTTGTTGATCCTTTCAAAGAACCACCTCCTGGTTTCATTGATCTGTTCTATTGTTTTTTGGGTTTTTTTTTTGTTTTTAGTTTCTCTACATTTATTTCTGCTCTAATCTTTCTTTTTTTTTAAGATTTTATTTTATTTATTTGACAGAAAGAGATCACAAATAGGCAGAAAGACAGGCAGAGAGAGTGGGGGAAGCAGGCTCCCTGCTGAGCAGAGAGCCCGATGTGGGGCTCGATCCCAGGACCCTGAGATCACGACCTGAGCCGAAGGCAGAGGCTTTAATCCACTGAGCCATCCAGGTGCCCCTCTGCTCTAATTTTTATTATTCTCTTCCTACTGCTGGTATTAGGTTTTGTTTGTTCCTCTTTTTCTAGCTCCTTTAGGTGTGTGTAAGGTTAAGTTGTTTTTTTGAGATTTTCCTTGCTTCTTGAGGTAGGCCTGTTTTGCTATAAACTTCCCTCATAACTGTTTTTGTTGCATCCCAAAGATTTTGGATTGTTGTGTCTTCATTTTCATCTGTTTCAATGTAATTTTTCATTTATTCTTTGATTTCTTGGTTGACCTTTCATTGTTCAATAGCATGCTATTTAACCTCCATGTATTTGTGCTTTTTCCAGAATTTTTCATGTGGTTCATTTCTAGTTTCATAACATTGGGTCAGAAAAGATGTTTGGTATGACTTTGATCTTTTTGAATTTGTTGAGACTTGTTTGGTGGCCCAATATGTGAACTATTCTGGAGAATGTTCTGTGTGCACTTGAAAAGAATGTGTGTTCTGCTATTTTAGGATGGAATGTTCTGAATATATCTGTTAAATCCATCTGATCCTGTGTCATTCAAAGCCACTGTTTCCTTGTTGTTTGGATGATTTGTCCCTTGATATTACTGTGGTGTTAAAATCCCTTACTATTATTGTATTACTTTTGATTAGTTACTTTGTTATTAACTGTTTTATGTATTTGGGTGCTCCCATGTTGGGTGCATAAATACTTAGAATTATTATATCTTCTTGTTGGATTGTCCCCTTTATTATTATATAGTGTCCTTCTTTGTCTTTTGTTACAGTCTTTGTTTTAAAGTGTTTTGTCCAATATGAGTATTGCTGCTTTGGAGAAATGTTTCTCCATCCCCTCACTTTCAGTCTGCAGGTGTCAATAGGTCTGAAATATGTCTTATGTAGGCAGCATATAGATAGATCTTGATTTCTCATTAAACACTTTCTAAATTTAAATATTGGTAGGAAATAATATTTCTACTTTCCTGAATATCAGTTTCCATAACTGCAGTTACCAAAGAGCTGATTCTCTTCACACAAATATATATTAAATATTTAAGATTAGACCTAAAGGAGTTCAGAAGGATCTGGCCACATGAGGTGTGTGGATGAAAAGGTCCAGAAACAAGGGTAAAAGCTCTTGAGGTAATAGAGAGCTGCTATGGCAGTTGAAGCTTTGAAGATGAGGAAGAGGGTAACCAGATATAGAGCTGGAGAAGTTAGGCGGGAGTCAAATCAGACCCTCATAGGCCTTTGTGACTTCTATAGGGAGTTTGAATTTTTTGTTTTTTTTAAAGCAAGGAAGTAACATGATCTGATTTACCATTTAAGAGATCAACTCTGGCTGCTATGTGAAGAAAGAACTATAATTCTAGCAACAAGTTTTAAGAACTATGTTATACAAATTCAAATTGTAAACTCTGTAGATAAATATATGGCTTCTGTTCTGAAGCTCTTTAGTAAAATTTCCTCAAATAGCACATAGTAGATATTAAAAAAAAAAAAAAAAGATAGGGGCACCTGGGACTCAGTGGGTTAACCCTCTGCCTTCGGCTCAGGTCATGATCCCAGGGTCCTGGGATTGAGCCCCGCATCGGGCTCTCTGCTGGGGAACCTGCTTCCTCCTCTCTCTCTGCCTGCCTCTCCGCCTACTTGTGATCTCTGTCAAATAGATAAATAAAATCTTAAAAAAAAAAAGAAAAAGAAAAACAGAGGTGCCTGGGTGGTCTTAGTTAAGCGTCTGCCTTCAGCTCAGGTCATGATCCCAGGGTCCTGGGATTGACCCCCATGTTGGATTCCCAGCTCAGCAGGGGAGTCCGCTTCTCCCTCTCCCTCTGCCCTTGCTTGTGTGTTCTCTCTCTCTCTCACTCACTTTCTTTCTCAAATAAATAAAATCTTTAAAAAAAAACCTGTATTTTTTATAAAAGTAATAAAGCATGAATAGATAAAGCTAAAGTACCCTTTATCTTCTCCCCCCATCTTTTTCTCATTCCCTTCTTTGTTCATAAAAGGCAACCTCTTATGAATATGGTGTATATCCTTCTAACTCATAAAATGAATATTTCAAAAACAGCAGAACTGCCTTCACCTTAGCTGATTATAAATACAGAGATAGAAGTTCTAAAAGACTGCTCTGTAGAGATGAACTTGAGAAACAACATTGTTCACCAAGTAGCTCAATAACTACATAGTATATATATTAAATAACATATGCTTTTGGGGCACCTAGGAGGCTTAGTTGTTTAAGTGTCTGACTCTTGATTTCGGCTCAGGTTATGATCTCTGGGTGGTGCAATTGAGCCCCACATTAGGCTCTCTGCGGGGAGTCTGCTTGTGATTCTCTTAATCTCCCTTTTCCTCTCTCCCTGTAATAAATAAATCTTTAAAAAATATATGCTCCTTGTATCAATATTAATTTGCCTAATTAGCAGCAGGCAACTTTAAAAAAAAAGTTGGGGAGGACCCTGGGTGGCTCAGTGGGTTAAGCCTCTGCCTTCAGCTCAGGTCATGATCTCAAGGTCCTGGGATCAAGCCCCACATCGGCTCTCTGCTCAGCAGGGAGCCTGCTTTCCCTCCCACCCCCGCCTGCCCCTCTGCCTACTTGTGTTCTCTTACTGTCAAATAAATAAATAAAATCTTAAAAAAAAAAATGTTGGGGAAAAGAACCCATGCAAGAAAGCAGGCTTTAATTCTGCACAACAAAGGAAACAGTCCACAAAAGTAAAAGGCAATCTACAGAATGGGAGAAGATATTCGCAAATGACTTATCTGATAAAGAATTAGTATCCAAAATATATAAAGAACTTATAGGGGCACCTGGGTGGCTGAGTCGTTAGGCTCAGGTCATGATCCTAGGACTCTGGGACTGAGCCTCACATCAGGTTCCCTGCTCAGCAGGAAGCCTACTTTTCCCTCTCTCACTCCCCTGCTTGTATTCCCTCTCTCACTGTCAAACAAATAAATAAAATCTTTAAAAAAAAACCCTTATAAACCTCAATACCCAACAAAAACAAATAATCCAATTAAAAAATGGGCAGAAGACATGAACACACATTTCTCCAATGAAGACATCCAGATGGCCAACAGACACATGAAAAGATGTTCAGCATCACTCATCATCAGGGAAATGTGAATCAAAACCTCAATGAGATATCACCTCATACCTGTTAGAATGGGTAAAATAAAAAAAAAAAACCATAAGAAACAACAAGTGTTGGCAAGGATGTGGTAGGATCTTGTGCTCTTGTACTATTGGTGGGACTGCAAACTGGTGTGGCCACTCTGGAAAACGGTATGGAGGTTCCTCACAAAGTAAAAATAGAACTACCCTATGACCCAGTAATCGCACTACTGGGTATTTACCCCCAGAATACAAAAACACTTAATTCAGAGGGATACATGCCTCCTGATGTTTTTAGCAACATTATTTACAATAGCCAAATTATAGAAGCAGCCCAAATGTCCATTGATAGATGAATTGATAAAGAAGATGTAGTGTGTGTGTGTGTGAGAGAGAGATGGAATATTATTTAGCCATTAAAAAAAATGGAATCTGGCCATTTATGATGACATGGATGGAGCTTGAATATAATGCTAAGTGAAGAGTCTGAGAAAGGACAATACCATATGATTTCACTTATATGTAGAATTTAAGAAAGCAGACAAAGGGGGAAAAGAGGCAAACTAAGAAACTGACAACTATAGAGAAGAAACTGATGGTTATTAGAATGGAGGTGAGTGGGGGCATGGGCAAAATAGGTGATGGGGATTAAGGAGTTCACAAATTGTGATGAGCCCTGGGTGATAGATGTAATTATTGAATCACTATATTGTAAACCTGAAACTAATATTAACTTTGTATGTTAACTCTACTGGAATTAAAAGAAAGAAAGTAAGCTTTAAGGGGACCAAGTAGCTCAATAAGTAAGTAAAAATATCTCAGTAACTAAATACACATTGAAAAATGTGTAAAAAAAAGTGAGTCAAAGGGTTTTCCTCTCTTGCTCTCAGCTGAACCTGTGCTTATATCTCACAAATTTACTTTGATCTTTCTTTGCTCAGTTTTTTTTTTTTTTAAGATTTTATTTATTTATTTGACTGACAGAGATCACAAGTAGGTAGAGAGGCAGCAGAGGGAGGGAGGGGAAGCAGGCTCCCCACTGAGCAGAGAGCCTGATGTGGAGCTGGATCCCAGGACCCTGAGATCATGACCTGAGCTGAGGCCCAACCCACTGAGCCACCCAGGTGCCCCTCTTTGCTCAGTTCTTTCTTTTTTTTTTTTTAATTTTTATTTATTTGACACAGAGACAGAGATAGAGATCACAAATAGGCAGAGAGGCAGGCAGAAGGGGAGGGAGAAGCAGGCAGAAGGGGAGGGGGAAGCAGGCTTCCTGCTGAGCAGAAAGCCCGATGCAGGGCTCGATCCCAGGACCCTGAGATCATGACCTGAGCTGAAGGCAGAGGCTTAATCCACTGAGCCACCCAGGTACCCCATCTTTGCTCAGTTCTAATAGAACCAATACTTTTTCACTGCTTCAAAATGAACAAGTACTATATATACTGTACTTGTTAATCACAGTGTTTCAGGTATTGCCATTTTGAGTCCCACATGGAAGGACAAAGTTCATTTTGCTAAAATTATAATCAATTCTCTAAATATAAGTTGTCTTATAAATACCTATATAAAAAAAGCTTGGGTCCTAGAACATAATTTAATAGAATCCTGTGCATCTTGTTTTAAACACGCCTGCAGGGGCGCCTGGGTGTCTCAGTTGGTTAAGTGTCTGCCTTTGGCTCAGGTCATGATCCCAGGGTCCTGGGATTGAGCCCTGTGTCAGGCTTCATGGTTGGCAGGACGCCTGCTTCTCCCTCTCCCACTCCCCCTGCTTGTGTTCCCTCTCTCGCTGTGTCTCTCTCTGTCAAATAAATAAATAAAAATCTGAAAGAAAAAAAACCCCAAAACAGAAACACTCTTGGGATATTCATCGACAATCACAGTTGACTGAACAAAGAACTATATTTAGTACCTTATTTAGAAGTTACTGTAATTAAGTCTGTTTTAGTTCTAATCATTACTAACACCATGGATAGTACAAGGAAGAGGGAAAATGCAGCTCATCAAAGAAGAGACCCATGAGATAAGATACAGCCAGTTTGAATCCTAATGAAAAAATTCCGAGGGTGACAGCACAGCTGCACTGTCATCAATGAGAGCTGTTGTACAAAGGCCTTATCTGAAGAGAGGAACTCCATGGAGTACTCATGACTTTACATCTCTTCAAAAAAAAAAAAAAAAGTTTGTTTTACGGTTGTTGTTACCTTGTTAAACTGCATAATTAGTACCATAGTTTGTGATTTAAATGTATCATGTCCTTTCTGCACTACCCAGACAGGAGTCCATATAGCATTATGCTGGCTTCCATACATGACTTAAAGAGAAATTTTCACAATGCTCAGAGCCCTTAATGTCCTGCTAATGGGGGAGAATGTCCTCAAATTCCTTATAGCTGGAAGCCACTTAAGTGGCACAAACTTCATTTCCAAATGGAACCGTACATCTGCAAGAGGAAAAGTGATGGCATCTGTATCATAAATCTGAAGAGAACCTGGGAGAAGCTTCTGCTGGCAGGTCATGCCATTGTTGCTGTTGAAAACCTGACTGTCAGTGTCCTGTCTTTCTGGAATACTGGCCAGCAAGCTGTGCTAGAGTTTGCTGCTGCCACTGGAGCCACTGCTCTTCCTGGCCACTTCATTTCTGGAACCTCCACTGATCAGATCCAGACAGCTTTCTGGGAGCCACAAGTTCTGGTGGTTACTGTTCCCAAGGCTCACCCCCAGTAACCACAGAGATTATGTTAATGTGCCCACCATTGCTCTGTGTAAGACTCTGCTCTGTGTTGTATGGACATTGCCATCTCTTACAACAAGGGAGCTCACACAGTGGGTCTGATGTGATGGATGCTGGTCAGGGAAGTTCTATGCACGTGTGGCACTGTTTCACATGAACACCCAGTGGAGGTGTTGCTTGATCTGTATTTGTCGAGAGATCCTGAAGAAATTGAAAAAGGAAGAGTAGGCCACTGCTGAAACGGCTGTGACCAGGGAGGAATTTCAGGGTGAATAGACTGCTCCTGGACTTGGAAGCAGTTGACTGCTCTCAATGTCACAGACTGGTCTGAAGGTGAGAGGTGCCCTCACTGCCTTCACAGCAGTTCCCTACTGAAGACTAGAGTACTCAGAGTGATTTGCAGCTACCGCTGTTCAGGCCACTGAATGGGTAACAACCACTGAGAGTGGTCTTAAGCTGCTCTTCCAAACTCTTAAAATGGAAATAATGTTGATGGAAAATAAGCAGTTTTTTAAAAGTTGGAAAAAATGTATTATGGACATATGTTTTTATTTTGCTTCAAAGATTTTGTTTTTGCCTTTGGGAAGCACTCAAAATGCTGTTCATTTAGTAGTAGGTATATTTGTAGTTTGTAGCATGTCCTATAAGATTTGATCTCTAAGAACACAGGGTGTCTGGTTGGCTCAGTCAGTAGAGCATGAGACTCAATATCAAGGTCGTGAGTTTGAAGCCCCACATTGAGCATAGAGCCTACTTTAAAAAAATTATCTCTAAGAATAAAAATATTATATTTATGTACAGAGATAAAATTTGTATAAGATAAAATTTCTACAATCTTGACTGATTTTTTTAAAGGAATGTTATTTTTTTTAAGATTTTATTTATTTCTTTGACACAGAGAGATCACAAGTAGGCAGAGCAGCAGGCAGAGAGCGAGAGGGAAGCAGGTTTCCCACTGAGCAGAGAGCCCAACTCAGGGCTTGATCCCAGGACCCTGAGATCATGACCTGAGCCGAAGGCAGAGGCTCAACACACTGAGTCACCCAGGTGCCCCAAGGATTATTATTCTTATTATCCTTAACTTTTTCATTGAATTTTAGAGCATTTTCCTTGCATCTATAGACAAAAGTCTGTGGTCTTCGTTTTATCAGAAAATTAGGAGACATTTTTTCTATATTTAATTGCCATGCTGCTTTCAGTTTTTGGCTTTCCTGCAGATAACCAAAATGTCAGTCAGTAGGGAATTCTGTAATCTGAGAGTGATATTTTGAAATCTGCTATAGTGATACAGTGATATATTTCTTGATCTTTTCACAGAAAATTGTGAAGTACTGGCAAGCTAAAAATATTTATTCATGGGTAGGTTACTCTTCTTTCTAGTCTTCTTCCTGAAATGTAAGGAATTAAAGTTTAAACTTTTACTTATAGAATAAGTCAGAAACTGATATCTAATCAAAAGGAAGATAATTAAGATATTATAATGATTGAGAAAGCTGAAGAAGAGTTTGTAAAATTATTAGATGTTTTAACAAAGTGGGTGGTTAATATATATCTCCCAAATGAAATTTGTGCACATTGAATTAAATGACTACTTCATATTTCTAAAATCTGTGGTATTTGAATTTAAGATATTTTAAATAGATACAATGTGTTTTGCCTTTTAAAATTTGATAATACCGTAAAAATTGCATAACCAATACAAGTAGCCTTGGCACATCATTAGGGAATGTGAAGTTTTTTCTTTTTTTAAAGATTTTATTTTATTTTTTATTTTTAAAATTTAACTTAATTAATATATAGTATATTATTAATTTCAGAGGTAGAGTTCAGTGTTTCATCAGTCTTATACAACACCCAGTGCTCATTATATTATGTACCCTCCTTAATACCCATCACCCAGTTACTCCATTCTCCCCACCCTCCTCCCCTCCAGTATTTACTTACTTGAGAGAGAGAGCAAGAGGAGGAGTGGTGGGGGAAAGGGAAGGGGAAAGAATCTTAAGCAGACTCCACGTGGAGCCCCAAAGCAGGGCTCAGTCCCATGACCTTGAGATCATGATCTGAACCAAAAACAAGAGTCAGTCGCTAAACCAAGCTACCCAGGTACCCCACTTTTTTCTCATTGTTAAAGGAAAAGATGAGATTTTCCTAAAGGAAAAGAAAAATGGGTAAATTCTCTTATTTAATTTCTAATTTTCAAAGAATAAATAGCTGGGTCATGTGTTACATTTCTAAACTTATCACTTCCCCACCAAAGAGATAAATACATCATCACAGTGATTTATAGACTACTGAGAGTTCTCCATTCTATGTTATAGAAAACCTCAGTGTTTGAACAAATCATATTTTAAAAGTTTGTTTTGAAATTTATTTTAGGATTTTAAAAAAAAATTTATATGTCAGAAACAGAGAGTGAGCACAAGCAGGGGGAGCCGCAGGCAGAGGTAGAAGCGAGCTCCCTGCTGAGCAGGGAGCCCTACATGGAGCTCACTCCCAGGATCCTAGGATCATGACCTGAGTGAAAGGCAAATGATTAACTGACTGAGCCACCCAGGCACAGGCATCCCAAAATAAAATAGCTTTTTAGAAGATTTGGGCTTCAACTTTATCCCTACACACATTTTCTGTACTCTTGGACTTAAATGCAAGGTTAGTGTTTTCTTAGTTAACAGGATTAGGAATATGAAAGTTCCCGCAGAATTTTAGACCAAAGTGTAAACATAAGAACTTTGCCAGAATATAGAGCAGTGAGAGTCCGTGAAAATTTTTTTAAAGATTATTTATTTATGCGAGAGAGCCAGCGAGTGCTGGCTCATGCCCAAGTGAGCACATGAGCAGGGGTGGGGGCAGCAGGAGAGAGAAGCAGACTCCCCACTGAGCAGGAAGCCCAACCCAGGTGGTCCATTAGGAAAGAATCTGGTGCTATCTCCTGAGCATGTAACCTTTTGGTTAGAATCAGACTTCTTAAAGGTGTAATTGTAGAGAAAATATTTCTCTAGGGATTCTGTTGTGAAAGAGTTGTCTCTTTTTTTTTCTCCCTAAGTTGGTGATAGTCTACTGTTTTTGGCTATTAAACATATATATGTAATATATAAAGTTATGTATATTTTAATTTTGTAGATTTTATTGTCTTAAGTACTTTGGAGGTGGCTTTAATGTACTCAACAAGTAGAATGTTACACATTCTACTTACATTACTTACACAGCAAGTAAAATCATTGTTATTTAGTCTTGGTTTTTTTTTTTGAGATTCTAATTAAGGAAAATATTCCTCATCTCCTAAGTATTATACCAAACCTTTTTTATTTTCCTTTAACTTCTTCCCCTTTTTTCCTCTCTTTAAAAAATTACACAAATGGGGGCGCCTGGGTGGCTCAGTTGGTTAAGCGACTGCCTTCAGCTCGGGTCATGATCCTGGAGTCCCGGGATCGAGTCCCACATCGGGCTCCCAGCTCCACGGGGAGTCTGCTTCTCTCTCTAACCTTCTCCTCGCATACTCTCTCTCTCTCAAATAAATAAATAAAATATTTTTTAAAAATACACAAATGGGGGGCGCCTGGGTGGCTCAGCGGGTTAAAGCCGCTGCCTTCGGCTCGGGTCATGATCCCAGGATCGTGGGATCGAGGCCCGCATCGGGCTCTCTGCTCTGCGGACAGCCTGCTTCCTCCTCTCTCTCTGCCTCTCTGCCTACTTGTGATCTCTATCAAATAAATAAATAAAATCTTTAAAAAAAAAAATTAAAAAAAAATACACAAATGGGGACTCAGTTGATGGAGCATGTGACTCGATCTCGGGGTTGTGAATGAGTACTACATTGGGTATAGAGATTGCCTAAAAGTAAAAAAAAATTTTTTAAGATTTTATTTGTCAGAGAGAGAGCAGGAGCGAGCACAGGCAGACAGAGTGGCAGGCAGAGGGAGAAGCAGGCTCCCTGCTGAGCAAGGAGCCCGATGTGGGACTCAATCCCAGGACGCTGGGATCATGACCTGAGCCGAAGGCAGCCGCTTAACCAACTGAGCCACTCAGGCACCCCCTAAAAGTAAAATTTTAAAAAATTACACAAATGTAATATATGAAGACATTTTCATTGTAAAAAAACTTTAATGGTAATAAATATATAATAAAAAGCAAAATACTTCCTTTCCTTTTTTCTCCCCAATCTAGAAATTACCATTTTGATGTTTCATTCCACATCTTTTTTGTTGTTGTTTATTTACATACTATTTTAGATATGGAGGATTTTTTTTTAAAGATTTTATTTATTTATTTGACAGAGATCACAAGTAGGCAGAGAGGCAGGCAGAGAGAGAGAGAGAGAGGGAGAAGCAGGCTCCCTGCCGAGCAGAGAGCCTGACACGGGGCTCGATTCCAGGACCCCGGGATCATGACCTGAGCAGAAGGCAGAGGCTTTAACCTACTGAGCCACCCAGGCACCCCTAGATATGGGGGATTTTAAGATTATATTTTTAAGTAATCTCTTTAAGTGTAGAGTTCAAACCCCACAGCCCTGCGATCAAGAGTCACATGATCCACTGGCTGTTTTATATATAGAAGGATATGGTGTTGGTGTTGTGTTTTTTCCCCCCTTTTATGTAAATACAGTCATACTGACTGGGTTTTTAGCAGCTTACATGACTTTTCACTTAATGATTCATTATGGAGATCTTTTCAGAGTATTACTACCATAACCACTTCATAGTGTTCCATAGAGGTTTATTTAACCATACTATATTGATTGGACATTCAGGGTTTTTGTTTGTCAACAAAATTTTCAGATTTTTATTTTTGTTTTATTTTCTTTCTCTTCTTTCCTCTCAACTAAGTTTGAGAATTTCAACTTTATCTTCCTCTTAGATTTCAGTTTTTGCTATTACATTTTTAATTTATAAAAGTTCCTTTTTGTATTTGTTCCTTTTTTATTATTGAGATGTAATTGACCTGTGGCATTGTATCAGTTAAGAAAACAGGTGAACGTATGAGAAGGGTGGGGAGAAAGAGAGAGAGAAACAAACCGTCAGAGACTCTTAACAGTAGAGAACAAACAGTTGAGGTGGGGAGGTGGGTAAGGAATGGGATAGATGGGTGAAGGGATTAAGGAGGGCCCTTGTTAATGAGCACTGGGTGTTATATGTAAGTGACAAATCATTCAATTCTGCTTATAAAACCTATTACACTGTATGTTAATGAGCTAGAATTTAAATAAAATTTGAGGAAGAAAAAATCCAGAAAGACCCTATTATATTAGTTTTAGGTGTACAATATAATAATTTTATATTTGTATGTTTTACAGAATGATTATCATAAAAAAATCTAGTTAACATCCATCACCATATATAGTTACAAATTTGTTTCCTTGTGTGAGAACTTTAAAGATTTATTCTCTTACATTTTAAATATACAATACAGTATTAATAACTATAGCCACTATATATCCCCACAACTTACTTGTTTTATAAGTAGGTGTTTGTACCTTCTGACCATCGTAATTCATTATGCTCACCCCTTGCCTCTGGCAACTGCCAATCTGGTTTCTATGTCTTTGAGTTTGGATTTGGGGGGGGGGCGGTGACAGGTGGTTAGATAACACACATAAGTGAAATTATATGGTATTTGTCTTTGTCTGTCTAACTTATGTCACTTAGCATAATGCCGTGAAGATTCATCCATGTCATTGCAAATGGAAAGATTTTTTTTTTTTTGGTTGAATATTTTCCTGTGTGTGTGTGTGTGTGTGTGTGTGTGTGTGTGTATCACATCATCTTTATCCATTGTCAGTGAGCACTTAGGTTGCTTCAGTGTCTTGGCTATTATAAATAATGCTACAGTGAGTTTGGGGGTGCATATATCTTTTTTGTGTTAGTATTTTTGTTTCCTTTAGATGACTACCCAGAAGTGTAATTGCTGGATCATGTGGTAGTTGTATTTTTAATGCTTTAGGGAAACTTCATACTATTTTCTGTAGTGGTTGCACCAGTTACCTTTTCTCGACATCCTTGTGAATACTTGTTATTTCTTGTCTTTTTAATAATAGCTGTTCTGACAGCTGTGAAATTAAATCTCATTGTGGCTTTAATTTACATTTCCTTGATGATTAGTGATGTTGAGCACCTTTTTGTTTACCTACCTGACATCTGTATGTCTTCTTCAGAAAAATATTTATTCAGAACCTCTTCTCACCTTTAAAATCGGATTGTTTTTTTCTGTTGAGTTGTATAAGTTCTATATATATTTTGGATATTGGCCCCTTATCAGATATATGATTTGCAGATATTTTCTCCTATTCAGTAGGTTGGCTTCCCATTTTGTTAATGGTTTCCTTTATAGTGTAGAAGTTTTTTAGTTTGATGTAATCCTACTTGTTTATTTTTGCTTTTGTTGCCTTTGGTGTCAAGTCCAAAACATTATCACTGAGACTGATGTCAAGGAACTTACTGCCTATATTTTCTAATAGGAGTTTTATGATTTCAGGTCTTACATTCAAATCTTTAATCCATCTTTTATGTACTGTGCAGGATGGTGTCCAGGTTCATTCTTTTGGATGTGGCTGTCCAGTTGGCCCAGCACCATTTATTGAAGAGACAGTTCTATCTCCATTGTATAATTTTGCCTTCTTTGTTGCAAATTAATTGGCCATATATGTGTGGGCTTATTTCTGGACTTTCTATCCAGTTTTATTGATCTTTGTGTTTTTATGTAGGTACCATACTGTTTTGATTACTATTGTATTATAGTTTGAAATCAGAGCACGTGATGACTCCAGCTTTGTTCTTCTTTATCAAGCTTTCTTTGGCTATTTGGGCTCTTTTGTGGTTCCATACAAATGTCGTAATGGTTCTATTTCTGTGAAAAATGCCATTGGAATTTGATAAGGATTGCATTGAATCTGTAGATTGCATCTGTAGATTGAGTCTGTAGATTGCATTGAATCTGTAGATTGCTTTTGGTAGTATGGACATTTTAACAATATTAATCCCGTCCATGAGGGTAGAAATCTTTCCACTTATTTGTTTTTCTTCAACTTCTTTCATCAGTGTCTTATAGTTTTTAGTGTACAGGTTTTTCAGCTCCTTGGTTACATTTATTTCTGGGTATTTTATTCTTTTTGATACAATTGTAAAAGGCATTTAAAAAAATTTTTTTTAAAGATTTTATTTATTTATTTGTTAGAGAGAGAGAGAGAGCGCGAGCACAGGCAGACAGAGAGGCAGGCAGAGGCAGAGGGAGAAGCAGGCTCCCTGCCGAGCAAGGAGCCCAATGTGGGACTCGATCCCAGGACGCTGGGATCATGACCCGAGCTGAAGGCAGCCGCTTAACCAACTGAGCCACCCAGGCGTCCTGGCATTTAAAAAATTTTTAAAGATTATATTTATTTATTTGACAGAGACATAGCAAGAGAGGGAACACAAGCAGGGAGCATGGGAGAGGGAGAAGCAGGCTTCCTGCTGAGCAGGGAGCTCGATGTGGGGCTTGACCCCAGGACCCTGGGATCATGACCTGAGCCAGACACTTAATAACTGAGCCACACAGGCGCCCCTAAAAGGCATTTAAAAAAAATTTCTCTGATAGTTCTTTGTTAGTATATAAAAATCAACAGATTTTTGTGTATTGATTTTGTATCTTGCAACTGTACTGAATTCATCATTAGGTCTAACAGTTTTTAATGGAATCTTTAGGGTTTCTTACACAGGAGATCATGTCATCTCCAAATAATTTTATTTTTTTAAATTTGGATACTTTTAATTTCTTTTTTTCTTGCTTAACTGCTCTGACTCAAACTCAGTATCATGTTGAATAAAGATAAGGGTGCCTGACTGGCTTACTTAAAAAATTACTTTTAAAAAAATCCTTAAAAAATGGTGAGGAGACTGAGGCTTGGAAAGAATTAGTGAGTTGCTTAAGCTAACACAACAGGTCTAGGATCCTAAATGAGGTTGCTTGACCCCAAGTCCCATGCTGTTTCTACTACTGCATACTACTTAAGGTCCCCTTATAAGGACTGCAAAGCCCTTTGCGTAAAAGACCTCTCCCATGTCAGGTAGGAAGACTGTGTACTTAGTCAGCCTTTATACCATATAGTGCAGAGTGCCTTTGCCTACTTTATGTTATTAGAGACTGTAAGTAGCCCCTCATCTGTGAAAACTGGCATGCTTTTCTTTCCTGATCTTTTTAAATTTTTATTTATTTTTTATTTTTTTTCCTGATCTTTTTAAAAAAAATTATTAAAAAATTTTTATTTATTTGACAGACAAAGATCACAAGTAGGCAGAGAAGCAGGCAGAGAGAGAAGGAAGCAGGCTCCCTGCTGAGCAGAGAGCCCAATGCAGGGCTCTATCCCAGGACTCTGGGATCATGACCCGAGCCGAAGGCAGAGGCTTTAACCCACTGAGCCGCCCAGGCGCCCCTTTTCTTCCTGATCTTAACACAAAAGTTTTTACTAGTCTTTCACTGCTGAGTATAATGTTAACTGTGGACTTATCGTATATGGCCTTCATTATGTTTAGTATGTTCCTTCTATACCCACTTTATTGAGAGTTTTTATCATAAATGGGTGTTGAATTTTGTCAAATGCCTTTTCTGCATCTATTGAGATGATCATATGATTCTTATCCTTTATCTTGCTAATATGATGTATCACACTGATTGATTTCCAGATGTTGAACCATCCTTCCAGTCTAGAATAAATCCCACTCGACATGGTGTATGAGTCTTTTAATGTGTTGTTGAATTTGGTTTGCTAATATTTTGTTGAGGATTTTTCCACTTATGTTCATCAGGGATATTGGCCTGTAGTTTTTTCTTGTGGTGTCCTTGTCTGGTTTTGGTATCAGGATAATGCTGACCTTGTAAAATGAGTTTGGAAGTGTTCCTTCCTCTTGTTTAAAGTTTTATTTAAGTGTCTCTTAGAAATATTTTTTTCTTAAAGTTTGCTTTGCATGGTTTCTTTCTACCAGACTGCTTTGAATTCTTTTGTTGCTTTTGGTTTCTATATTCTACATACACTGCTGTCTAGTTCAACAGAATGGGGGAAGAGGCCTGCTCTCTCTCTCTATATATATATATGTACATATATAGTGCAAGGCGGGATGTGGGGGGCAGAGGGAGAGAGAGAATCTCCAGGAGACTCCACACTGATCCATCTCATGACCCTGAGATCATGAACTGAGCTGAAGTCGAGAGTGAGATGCTTAATCAGCTGAGCCACCCAGGCACCCAGTGCCTTCTTACCTTTGAATTCAGCATTCACTTATGCATAAAATCACTTAAACTCCTGTTTTTTTTTACTATGGTACTTAGGCTCTCAACAGTGTCTGGTATCTCCTAATCAAGAGACCCCTGCTTTACCCTCTCTAGGGCATAAGCTGTAGACTTCTGCCAGAATTGAGGTCAGGGAAAGATAACCACTTAGGAATGTGGGAAGGAAGGAAGGGATCTGGGGATCCACCAGCTTCTTAAACAGCTTTCACCTGGTCTTTCTTATTTTATTGATTTCATTTGCCACTCACCGCCAGTTCTACAAGTACCTAGTGTTGCCAATTTTTGTTTATTTAGAGAATTCTTTGGTATATATTTGTTTGTTCTCAGCTTTCCTCACTGTCGGTTTAGAACTTGGCTTTCGCTGTCCTACTAAGTCACTTGCCACTCCATCATCTACTTCAGTTGCTTTTTTCTTCTCTTTTGGTTGTGTATTTTTTGAAATTCCCTTTGCCATTATTTTAGTGGGGTTTCTAGAGGGAGCGGATTGAATGTGTTCAACTGCCCTCTAAACCTGGAAGTCTTACAATATTTCTTCAATAGAGGGAGGCAGTATATTGTTGTTAAGATTATGGGTTATGGCACCAGACCGCCTGGGTTTGAACTCTGGATCTGCCACTTACCAGCTGTTAATTTTCCTCATTCCTTATTTTCCTCATCTTTAAAATGGGGATAATAATACCTGTGTTCTACAGTGACCAAAGAATTAATTAGTTAATTAATGAAAATTATTTAAAGCACTTAGAGCAATGCCTATCACATATAGTATGCCCTTAAAAAGTATTTGCTGTTACTATTTTCTTTCCTCTCTTTTTCCTGCAACTCCTGTTAGTCAAAAGTTAATCTCACTAGACTGATACTAGAACTATCTTTTCTTTCATATTTTCCATTTCATGTTTACTTATACTTTTCTGGGAATTTTTGTAACCTCTGTTTAATGCCTTATTTCAGCAATAATTTTAAATACCAAATAGTTCTTTTAATATTGGCTTTTAATCTTTCATGATTTCCTCACATGTTGATGACCCTTGGTGGTTTGTATATATTTTAAACTGATTAAAAGCTCTTTAGAAATAAGAAGGCTTATTTTAGCTAAAGCTTGCTTTTGGATGTTAGGATAGAGACATGGTCATGCGTCACTATGAGGAAGACTTCTCTCTAGGATTGTTCATTTTCCCCAGAAAAGACCTTCCCAGTTTTTTTCCTGGGCAGTTAAATGCAAGTGTTCTGAGGTGCTGTTGGGGTTAGGGGTGGGGTGAGGTACAGAAATGGTAGAAGAATTAAAATCCTGTCTTTTTGTATTTCAATAAATGCCTTTCTTTTCAGTTCATATCACCTTTACTCTCAATGCTGCCCAGTGTGTCCCCAAGTCTAGAATATTTCTTTTCAATGTCTCTAGAAGATAAATTTCCATTCCCCCACCGGGGCTGGTGTGTGTGTACTTAGCTGCTGGCAGTCTATGTGGAGGAAAGGGAAAGAGAATCAGCAGTTCACATACATAGACTTTCATCCTATTTTTTCACTTTGTGCTTCCCTTCCACCCACTTGGTACTTCCAAGGTGTGAGCCTTTCCCAGGTTCTTGGTGGGGTGAATTGACTCTCTTTTCATCAGTATCCCCCTGACGTTATACCTTCTTTCACCCTGATAAATCAAGTACCACTACTCTATTTGCTCTCCCTTTTCCAGAAATGTATTAAAATATTTTATTTTAAAATATTGTTGCCTTCTGTTTGCTTTTTCCTTGTGGATTTAAACCTTTTAACTTATTTTGCTGTCATTTTATAAGGGGAGAAGTAAATGTGTATGCCTAATCTACATTTTTTTGAATCAGAAATCATCAGATGAATGTTATTTTAAAAATATTTTATAATTGCTTTTAGCTTAGTTATATAATGTATTGGCAACTTCTGGAAAAAAGGAACAGCTTTCTTCAGATGTAGAGGCTGGCTGTTATAAACTATACTCTCTTCTTTATAAGCAAGTGGTAGTGAACAAACTAAGGTTATAGGACCCAGTGGAAAGAGTTTGAATTCCCACAGCCAGGGCAGGTTTCTCTACCTACAAGTAATTCACTGGTGCTTGACTTTTCCATTTCTGTCAGGAATAGATTTTACTGAACCACAATTCTATTTCCTTTTCTTCCCCTTTTCCTCTTACCAGCTCTAACTACTGGCATCCATTGAGAACTCTTTTCTGACACATAAGAAAGATAGGGTTTCGCCTGTGCACACTCTAAACAATATCTGGTATATCCATATAATGAAATATTTCTTTTCAATAAAAAAGAAAGAGATATGTTTATACAATGAAATACTGTTCAGCAATAAAAAGGAACAAATATTCATACATACTTCACATGGGACATCTTCAAAACATTATACCAGGTGAAAGAAGCTGATACAAAAGGTTACATAGTTTATTTATTTGAGAGAGTGACTGAGAGACCACAAACAGGGGGAAGGGCAAAGGGAGAGGGGGAGAGAGAGAAGCCTGCTTCCCTCACTGAGCAGGGAGCCTAACACAGGGCTCAATCCCAGGACCCTGGGATCACGACCTAAGCCAAAGGCAGACACTTAACAGACAGCCACCCAGGCGCCCCTTGTTTTTTTTTTTTAAAAGATTTATTTAGGGTGCCTGGTTCGCTCAGTGGGTTAAAGCCTCTGCCTTTGGCTCAGGTCATGGTCTCAGGGTCCTGGGATCGAGGCCCACATCAGGCTCTCTGCTCAGCAGGGAGCTTGCTTCCCTTCCTCTCTCTGCCTGCCTCTCTGCCTACATGTGATCTCTCTCTGTCAAATAAATAAATAAAATCTTTAAAAAATAAAAATAATAATAAAAATATATAAAAGATTTATTTATTTGAGAGAGAGCACTCATGAGTTGGGGGGAGGGGCAGAAGGAGAGAATCCTCAAGCTGACTTCCCACAAGGCATAGGGCTCCTTCTCATGACCTTGAGCTGAACAAAGAGTCCGACACTTAACTGATTAGACCACCCAGGTACCCCTTTTCCACTCAGTTTTGCTGTTCTAAAAAATTGTCTATTAAAAATGTAAATTAAAACTGAGGGGGGTAAGGGGGAGGGGGGTTGGGAGAGGGGGATGGGGTTACATTATATGTTTAAATAAAAATTTTAAAAATGTAAATTAAAAAGGTCTTAAAAGAAGAATTACACTTCAAATTATAATTAAATCATATAATTAAATTAAAAAGGTCTTAAAAGAAGAATTACACTTCAAAATATAATTAAATCATATAATTAAATTATATATTATAAATATAAATTATATAATTAAATTATATAATTATCATATATATAAAGCTCTTTGTATACTAGCTAGCAAAAAATTTTTTTATTCAAGTATAATTGCAGTGTTATATTAGTTTCAAATGTACAATATAATGATTTAACAACTCTAGGGGTGCCTGGGTGGGTCATTTGGTTAGGCGTCTGCCTTCAGCTTAGGTTAGGATCTCCAGGTCCTGGGATGGAACCCCACATCAGGCTCCCTGTTGAGCAGGGAGTCTGTTTGTCCCTCTCCCTCTGCCCTTCCTCCCTGCTTGTAATCTCTCTCTCAAATAAATACATAAAATCTTAAAAAAAAAAAAAAAAAAGAACCACAACTCTATACATTTCTCAATGATCATCAAGGTAAGTATACTGTTTCACCCATCCTCTCATCCACCTCCCTTCTGGCAACCACCAGTTTGTCTGCTTTTTGTCTCTTTTTGCTTTATTTGTTTTGTTTCTTAAATTTCACATATGAGTGAAATCTTACGGTATTTGTCTTTCTCTGACTGACTTATTTCACTTAGCATAAGACCCTTCAGGTCCATTCATGTCACAAATGGGACAGTCTCATCCTTTTTTTATGGCTATGACAATACTCCTGTGTGTGTGTGTGCGCATTCCTTACCTATTTGTCTATTGATGGACACTTGGGTTGCTTCCATATCTTGCCTATTGTAAATATTGCTGCAGTAAACAGAGGGATGCAGATATCTTTTTTAATGAGTGTGTTCATTTTATTTGGGTAAATACCTAGTACTGGATTACTGGATCATATGGTAATTCTAGTTTTAGTTTTTTGAGGAACCTCCATACTGTTTTGTACAGGGGCTGTAGCAGTTTGCATTCCTACCAACAGTGTACAGGTTTCCTTTTTTCTACATCCTTGCTAATGCTTGTTATCTCATGTGTTTTTGACTTTAGCCATTCTGACAGATAGGAGGTGATATCTCATTGTGGTTTTGATTTACGTTTCCCTGATGATGAACGATATTGAGCATCTTTTCTAGTGTTTTTTGGCCATCTTTATATCCTCTTTGGAAAGCTGTCTATTCAGGTCCTCTGCCATTTGTTAGTTGGGTTATTATTATTATCATTATTTTTGGTTGTAGGAGTTATAGAAGTTCTTTGAGTTGTAGAAGTTCTTTATATATTTTGGATACTAACCCTTTATTGGATATATCATTTACAAATATCTTCTCTCATTCAGTAAGTTGCCTTTTCATTTTGCTGATGGTTTCCTTCACTGTGCAAAGGCTTTTTATTTTGGTGTAGGCCAAATAATTTATTTTTGCTTTTGTTTCCCTTGTCTGAGGAGATATATCTAGAAAAATGTTTCTACAGCCAATGTCAAAGATATTGCTATGTTTTCTTCTAGGAATTTTATGGTTTCAGGTCTCACATTTAGATTTTTAATCCATTTTAGTTAGTTTTATGTATGGTGCAAGAAAGTGGTCCAGTTTTATTCTTTTGCATGTAGCTGTCCAGTTCCTATCACCTGTTTGTTGAAGAAACTGTCTTTTTCCCCACTGTATATTCTCACATTCTTTCTCATAGAATAATTGTCCATATAAGGCTGGGTTTATTTCTGGACTCTCTGTTCTGTTGAACTATGTGTCTATTTTTGTACCAGTGCCAAATTGGCTATCATAATAGGTAGAAAATTTAAGTATAATTATTGCAACATTAAATTATCAGTTTTTAGATTAACTTATAAGGTTTCAGGTCTATTGACCTTATATGTGAGACCTTTTAAAATAATTATTTGAATTCATTTCACTCAGTCATCAGTTCACCAGATGTTTATTGAGTATGTTTTCTGTGCCAGGTTCTATTCTAGGTCCTAAGGATACAGTAGTGAACAAAAAGGAGGCTTCTTCTTTCAAGGAAATTTAAGTTCTTTTCCTTCTTTCCTTCCTTTCTTTCTTTTCTTTTCTTTCTTTTTTTTTTTTTGTTTACTTTAGGGAGAGGTGGAGGGAGAGGAAGAGGGAGAGAAGCAGTCTTCCTGCTGAGCACGGAGCCAAACACAGGGCTTGATCCACAATCCTGAGATCATAACCTGAGCGGAAATCAAGAATCTGATGCTTAACTGACTGAGCCATCCAGCCACCCTGGAAATTAAGTTCATTTAATGAGTGAAGACAGAAAATAAATACTTAAATCTATCAGTAAGGTAGTTTTGATAACCGTTGTGAAAAAAAAAAAAAGCAGGATAAGGGACTAGAAAATGATGAGTAAGGATGCAAAGGGAGTTTCCTATTTTTTATGAGGTAATCAGGGAAGGCCTCTCTGATAAGATTAAGAAGAAATCTGAAATAAGCTAAGGAGTGAATATACCTGGGCGAAAAGCTTTCTATTTCAAGCCGGAGGATTTAAAAAGTGCAGAGATGGGGGGCACTTAGGTGGCTCAGTTGGTTGAGTATCTGACTCTTGATCTCAGCTCAGGTCTTGATCTTAGGGTCATGAGTTCAAGCTCCATGTTGGCTCCACTTGTGGAGTCTAGTTAAAAACAAACAAAAAAAATGCAGAGATGGTGAGGTGAGAGAAACAGCAGAGAGATTTGTGTGACATGGAGTAAGATGAAAGAAGGAAAGTATAAGAAGACAGGGTCAGAGAGGTTGCAGAGTATTAAATCAAGTAGGGCCTCATAAGCCATGGTCAGGATTTTGACTTTTTCCCTGAAATGAGATGAGAGTATAACAGAGGGTTCTGAACAGAGGAAGGACATGGTCTGATTTACATTTTTAATAGATCACTCTAAGTGCTGTGTGGAAACTAGAGTATGTAGAAAAAAGGAGAGCAGCTAATAGGCTAATGCAATTGTCCAAGTGAGAAATAATGCTGACTTAGACCAAGGAGGTAATCTTGGAAACAATAAGAAGTGGTCAGGTTCTGAAGAAACAATAGGATTTGTTTATGTGTGGTATATGAGAAAGAAAAAGAGTCAAGGATAAATCCAAGGTTTGTGGCTTGAGCAATTGGAAGAATGGAAGTGTCATTTATTAAGATGGAGAAGACTTGCTGAAGAACAGGCTTAAAGAGAAAACAAGAAGCTGGTTTTGGGCAAATTAAGATTAGCTCAGGGGGCCGCCTGGGTGGTACAGTCAGTTAAGTTTCCAACTTTTGGCTTTAGTTCAGGTCATGATCTCAGAGTCCTGAGATCAAGCCCCAGGTCAGGCTCAGTCCAGAGTCTGCTTGAGTTTCTTTCCACCTTCTTCTGCCTTCCCCCGACCATGTGTACACACACTCTCTTTCTAAAATAAGTAAATCTTTAGAAAAAATAATCTGAAGCTCAGAAGAGTGGTGTGACTGAAGATAACAAATTTAAGCATTATCTATAAATAAATGATATCTGTGGAATTGGCTTTCTAATTACTATCTGTACATACAATGAAAACTTCTGTTTTAAACAATGATTTTCATCCTCATTTCTTACCCATTTTTTTAATTAGAATGTGAAATGATCAGAAGACTTTTATCTGTTAGCATTGTTTGTCTTAACAGCTTCTGAAAGCTGTCTTCCCAAACTACAAATGGATATTTAAAATGTGTAATATGTAACTCTTAATTGTTAGACCACTGAGTATAATTTTAAGAGGTGCAGGCCATTCAGTGAAGATGGGAAAGGTAGCATTATTAACTTAATTAATTAATTATTAAGATTTTATTTGTTTGACAGAGACAGTGAGACAGGGAGGGAACACAAGCAGGGGAGTGGGAGAGGGAGAAGCAGGTTTCCTGCCGAGCAGGGAGACTAATGCAGGGCTTGATCTCAGGACCCTAGGATTATTACCGGAGCTGAAGGGATATGCTTAACGACTGAGCCACCCAGGCTCCCTGGCATTATGAACTTAAAGTGTAACATTTTAGACAGATATGGGTCTATGGTATCATTCTCAGTCATGACCTTAGTGTCTATATGTTCTTTTAGGTACATTTTATTTTGTTTTATTTAAAGATTGTATTTATGGGGCGCCTGGGTGGCTCAGTGGGTTAAAGCCTCTGCCTTCGGCAGGTCATGATCCCAGGGTCCTGGGATCAAGCCCCGCATCAGGCTCTCTGCTCAGCAGAGAGCCTGCTTCCTCCTCTCTCTGCCTGCCTCTCTGCCTACTTGTGATCTCTGTCTGTCAAATAAATAAAAAAATCTTTAAAAAAAAGATTGTATTTATTTATTTGGCAGAGAGACAACAAGAGAGGGGACACCAGGGGGGAGTGGAAGAGGGAGAAGCAAGCTTCCTGCTGAGCAGGGAGCCCCACACGGGGCTCAATCCCAGGACCCCAGGATCATGACCCGAGCAGAAGACAGACACCTAAAGACTGAACCACCCAGGAGGCCCTCTTTTATGTACATTTTAGTTTTTCATTTTCTCTTTTCTAGTGAAAGGAAATGTAAACTTTTGAATTACATACCTCACAAAGTTATTGGAATTATTATTAAAGGAAATGGTAATGTTAAAGTCTTGGGGCACCTGGGTGGCTCAGTCATTTGGATTTCTGACTCTTAATTTTGGCTCAGGTCATGATCCCGGAGTCATGGGATCAAGCCCCACGTGTTGGGCTCCTCACTCAGAGGGAGTTTGCTGAGTTTCTCTCCCTTGCCCTCTGCTTCACTCTCATTCTCTCTCAAATAAATAAAATTTTTTTAAAAGTACTTATAAAATACTAAATAGTATACTTTGTTCTACTTTTCTCTAAAGATTAACCTTATAGCAACATGACTGTTTAGGGATATTACCTGCTTTTTTTTTCTCTTCGTTATAATGAGCTAATCTGTGTGTGCAATCATCCATGGTTTTTGCTTGTTGGAATTGCTTTGGCAGAGTAACAGTTCTGTTACCTGAGGAAACCTTTAATAATCATTTCAAGAGTTTTTTCTTTTGCACAGTTTCTACCATACTGCTTTTGCCATTATCCATAATAATGCCTTGTAGAAATAACTAAATCAGAATTATGCCACATCTGCTTCTGTAAATTTCTACTCCATCTCTTAAGTGGTTACCAGTATATTAGCTATCTTCAAGTGAGGTCTTCTTTGCCCTACTAGGAACCTCAAAATACCTCATAATACCATGCTATTTAAAGTCTTTAAAGACTATAAGTATGCATAATATGCTGTCAGTTATCTTCATTATAGTTGATTATTCATTACTTATTCTAGATAAGGTACTATGCTGTGTATATCTAGTCAAAATAGTGGTTCCTATAAATAAATCTTATTCAAGGGAACATTTTGTTAACTTGTGAATACACACACATGCACACACGGTTGAATCAAACGCAGTTGATTCTCATTTTTCAAAATGGTTATGTTCTGTAAAGTCACCATAAACACTGAATTAGTGAGTACTGAACTATCTTTCCTAGGGGAAATGCAGAGTTAGGTTCCTGTGAGCCTCTGGTCACAACATTATTGTCAGCCAGTCAGTACAACCCTGTTTTATGTGTGTTTCTACTTAAAGGTCCTTATTTAATATATAGTTGATTCATTAACACTGAATGCACAGCACCATAATTCATGCCTGAATGAAGGTTATCAAATGCATATATTTTCTCCATAAGGTACACCCAGCCTTCAAATGCTTAGGAACACTAGATAGATAACACTATACTTAGGGACTAATTTAAACAGGAAAATCATCCACAAAAAGCACAAAAAATGAGAAAAACACAGGACTAAATAGACAGGGACACTTGTTTACATTAGGAAAGCTCAAACAAGAAGTTAGGAGTTAGTGTTGCCTTGTTTGACCTCTGCTGGGAATGTGTGCTTCAGGTAACTCAAGTTGTTCATCTTTCTGTGTATGTCCATGAATGACTGCAAGAGTACTGACTTCAGGGTTACAAATAAATTTTAGTGAGCTGGTGGTTTACCTATACAGACTCTATGAATAATGAGGAGACCAACTCTTTACATATGTATTTTTTAATTCCTGCCTGAAACACATTTTCTTCTGTTTGTTGACCTTCTACTTACTATTCAAGTCCCAGCTCAAATGTTACCCTATCTCTGAAACCTTTCCCAGCAATCTTAGAATTAGCATTCCCTCCAGTACTCAATGAGTGATCTCATATCACTTTGTATATTCCTTTTTATAGCATTTATCACATTTTATATCCATTCTTTGTCAGGATTCTTTAGATGGTGAGCTCCTTAAGAACAAGATCCTTTTCTCATCCATCTCTGTATCCTTAATACTTAACATAGGGTCTGTCACATAGTTGACTTTAAAAAAATTTTAAATGAATGAATCAATTAACCTCTCTGCAAATGGATTTATATGTATTATTTTAATGAATGTGTCTTAATAAAAAATTATAGACTGGTGCATCTGGATGGATCAGTCAGTTACACAACTGTAGCCTATATGATGTGGAAATAGTACACATTTTACACCAGTGAACATCCCTTATTATCTCTATTTTTGTTGATTCTTTTTTGAATTTGGATGAAGTTGCCTTATTTGGAAAGGAATGAATAATGAACCAGATAATCAGTTTTCCATTACCTTTTAAATTTTCTATTCAAAGACTTACTGAACACAGCAATGCACTAGACTCTGTATCAAACTATCCTGATTCTAAACTGCAGAGAAGAAAGTTTATACTCAGGTAAAAATTAGGATACATGTCAGAGTTTGATTTGAAGTATTCCAAAAATATAGACTGGTATTGAAGAAATAACAAAGCAAACCCTCATAGGCCCACGACCCTCTTTGTCACATTTACTGTTTGGCCATATTTATTTAAAGATTAAAAAAGAAAAAAAAACATTCTTAATCCAAGCTGAAGGCCCCCTACATATCCTTCTTTAATCTTGTGCCTGCTATTTCCTCCCATTGTAGCCACTTCCCTGAATTTGGTATTTATCTTTCCCAGCTAAGCCTGAAATGGGTGGATTTAAAGATGCTAGGAATCCTTCAGTGTTTTTGTTTGTTTGTTTGTTTGTTTTAATAAAATACCTTTCATTTAGCCTCACATGTGGGATGTGAAAGCATTTCTGAAAGGAGCCATCAGTCTCTGTCTGTGTCTAGGCCTTTCTAGGCAGCACTTAGTGAGATTGCTTTTTCTCTCCCACTCCTGCAGATATTTTGTTTGCAGTCCCTGAATCCAAATTGTACATTTATTTTTCAGCATTATACTTCTTAATGATGATGAACTTCTTATTGACAGCCATAATCAGTTCTGTCCATAAAGCCATCATTGTTTTCCTTCCAAAGAAAAACTTTATATTTCAAAATACAACGATTTCAATCATTCTGCTGTAGGGGTTGTGAAGTACAAATAATATAAATAACAAATGATGAAAAAATGTATATTAACATATATTAGAAACCTACAGACCTATATTGTGTTTAGTTGTATAACTTATATTACAAATTCATGTATGCAAGAAATATAAAATTATTTTATTTCCCATAAATTAAATTTGACTTTGAATTGCCCAACCTGGTAAAATGGGGATTCAAATCAGTCATTATGGGAGTACATGGAGAAGAACGAGGTTTTCTTCCTTTCCTTTCTTTCTCCTGCCTGATTCAAGAATCTGAATCTGTCAAAAGAAAAAGGGAGTGGGCCCACTTCCCTGCAGTTTATCACTGTCATGACTGATATCTTTATTAAATAAGCCCACATACTCCTTAAAGTAAGATGACATTACTGATTTTTGGCCAAACTTGTTCACAAGAGTCAGATTTTGAGCCTTTGGGACCTAGAAGGTAACTTCCCAAGATGCTTCATGTAACCATTTTCCTCTGGGCATCATTTCCTCGATGCATTGCCTAGGAGTAGAATTCAAGTCTCTGCTATTCCTGATATTGCTGAACTTTTCCCATTCCCTGACAGCTCTCAAAGACTTTGCCTTTAACTCAAACTTCCAAAAAGAAAAGTTAGAAGGCAGATTATTCATGAGTAACTTCTGTTTCCACTCAGTAGCTCAGATCTTTTATAATTAATGGAGCCCAAAGACCCAGTTACCTCTTTAGAAGGAGGGAAAGGGAAAAAATAAGTGGAGAATAAAATGCAAATTAAAATCTTGATAAATCACCCTGCAACTCTTACATGCAGATCCAGAGACATACACATGCTACCCCATCTTTATGCCTAAGGCTACTTCTGAGCTGTTCAGTTTTTATTGAGCACTTGTAGGAAGAGGCTCTAGATTATTATAGATGGATCTATATTTATGAATAATTGAAATATGAAAATATGACTAATGAGCTACTTAGATACTTATCTCTTACTTGCTGTAAAACTCAGAATAAAGCATCTTGTTGCATAGCCTTTTTTCCATCAGTTTCTTTCTTTCTTTTTTCTTCCTTAGCTGAAGGCAGATGCTTATTAACTAACTGCGCCAACCAGGTGTCCCAAGACCTCAATTATTAATGCTACAAATACCAGAAATAATTTTTCAGCAAATATGTAAAAGGACCTGAGTACCACAATAGATATTTTCTCTAAGGAAGTAAACGGCTTGTTTCCTTTGCTGATAGAAGCCAAGTTTTAAATATTAACTTGCTCACATTTGTCATCACAAACACATGACTTTCTCCTTATGGCCAAGGTGCCATGATGAGTGTCACTCAAGCATGTATCTCTGTACACAAGCTCTGCTTTGCACTTACTTTCCTGCAGTTTCTTAAAAGGTAATCTAAATATCCCCCAAATAATATATGTCATGATTATGTATTTTCAATAGACATTAAAGAAGAGCAAAGTACCACAGAACTATAATGAGTCCTAAAAACCAGATCTGATAATATTATTATGACTTGTACTTGAATTTGAAATCATGTCAACAACACTCAACAATCATTATTGAGACCTATACTACTCTGACAGCTGCAATAGAGAATGAAGTTGAATATGATATGTCTTTATCCTGAAGGATCTTGAAGACTAGTGAAAAATAAATGAGTAAATCAATAATATGGTATAATAAGTGAAAAAGATGCTATGAAAGTATAAAAATGGAAGGAAAGGAGTCAAAGAAGGCTTCTTGAAGAAGGTAATGCTATTTAAATGAGATTTTAGAGCCCAGAAAGGGTTATTGACTAAATAAAGAAGAGTAGATCAAAGTGAGGAAATGGCATCTGTGAATTTGTGTTAGCTTAAAACAATATAACACATCATTACATCTCTGCTGTGTATATGATTTCATATGGCTGGAGCAAAGTGTGCATGAGAGGAATTGGTTGAAGGCAGAAAGACAGCATGAGCCAGATAGGCTAAGTTAAGGTTATTTCAGGGCCTTTGGCCTTCTATTCCAATAATCTTACCACTGAAGATCTCCTTAGAAAAATAAAACCTGGAAGAAATTTATTATAATGCCTCCTCTTACTATTTTGTTAAACTTACCTTGATCTTATATAGCTAATTGTAGGTTCCTATAGTGCTATCATATGGAGGAATTATTTCTTAGCACCATAGTGACGTTCAGTAAGAGCTACCTTGATATTTTATTACCTTGTTGCTAATTTATCTATTACTTTATATTATATATAATTTTATCAAACTACTGACAAGTGTGTTATAAAGTAATTGAAGTCACGGTGTTGTTAGTCAAAGAATGGAATACATTGAGAGGAAAAAGTGAAGAAAAGCAGTTAAAAGAATGATTTTTTTAATTAAACAGCAGGATCAATTATAAACCTACACTGTGAGACCTATACTACAAAATTTATGTGAATACTTGAGAATTATTTTGAATAATTGGTCATTCTACCCTAACCATTTGATCACCTTTTGTATGTTGGATAATGTAGCATTCTACAGCTAAACAAATGCCAAAAACATCTTGGGTACTGTAGAATATTTTGAAACAACATGTAAATATATAGAGATATGATTTCTTGATAGGTGCAATTTTTTAAACAAAAGCTCAGAATAGTAGAAATGATTTTATGTTAGACTTTTCAGTAAGTTTCTATGAGAACTGAAAAATAGACTTCTTTCATAGTTAATGGTGTTATTAGAAAGACACCAGATCATCTCGGCTTTCCAGATTAACTAAGTACCAAGCAGAGAGAAATCAATAATATTCTCTTGACTTTTTTTTTTTTTAAGATTTTATTTATTTTTTTGACAGAGAGAGATCACAAGTAGGCAGGGAGGCAGGCAGGGTGGGGGGAAGCAGGCTCCCCATTGAGTAGAGAGCCTGATGTGGGGCTCGATCCCAGGACCCTGGGATCAGGACCTGAGCTGAAGGCAGAGGCTTAACCCACTGAGCCACCCAGGCGCCCTTAAATAAAATCTTAAAAAAAAAAAAGAATAAAAAAAAAAAAAGAACAGTAAAATTTATCTTTTGCTTTTCAATCTAGCAGAAGACAGCAGTAGCACAGAAAATGAACACAGGAAAATGAACACAAGGGGAAACCTCTACCAATCTCAATGGATTAGGAGTTGTGTGTTAAAAAAAAAGAGAGAGAGAAAATAGAAATGGTTTAGATAATACATCTCTAATGTTTTGAAATTGTACATGCTTGTATGCATGTACATTCACTGATCTCCACTCTGTTGTTTTCTTCTGAATATTATGCATTTCCCCCTCCACCTGATTATTTTAATGGTAGCTCTAGCAATCAGGTACAGTCAAATGTCATATAATAAAAATCAGTTACAACTGGGAAATATTTTAGAACTTAAGCCACTGAAAAAGCTGATAGGATTGTGTCTACCAAGAGGGCTAGTAGCCTTTGTTCTTGTCCAAAAGAAGCAGGGTTAATGTCTTTAGCTTATAACAAATAGTGTGCCCCCTTTTCTCACTGTAGCTAGTGGGAAGGTAAGGGAGACCATAGCTATGATGTTGTTTAAACTAGATAAAATGGTAAACAATTTAGATAAAGTGAGAAACTATTAAAATCCTTAGGGAACAGAATAAAAATTGATAGCTCAACTAAATTTCAAAAATGTTTATCTTCTTCCTTTTACATTTTGTATGTATTTTAGGTAGAACAACAACAGCTAGAGGTTTTTTTTTTTCATGTTGCTGAATTTTTTAAAAATATTTTTAAATTTTTATTTAAACATATAATGTAACCCCACCCACCCTCTCCCAAAACCCCTCCCCCCCAGCCTCCTCAGTTTGTTTTATGACATTAAGAGTCTCTTTTGGTTTTTATTCTTATATTTACTATGATTTTTATAATGAAAACTACTAATGCTTTTATAATCAAATCAGTGGAGATATTTCCATTTTGAAAAAAGATGGCAGTTTAAACTGACCTAAAACCCTTCTCTTCTTTTCAATCCCATATATAAATCAAATAAATTTTTTAAATTATTGAAGTACAGTAAGATAATTTAAGATTGAGACATTTCTTACTATTCAGCAAGCAGATACAAAATTTTCATTACCCCAAATCCTAGTACCTCTTTTTAAATTTTTTTATTTTTTACTTTTTTAAAAAAGATTTTATTTATTTATTTGACAGAGAGAGTGAGATCACAAGTAGGCAGAGAGGCAGGGGGAGGGGGAGCAGGCTCCCTGCTGAGCAGAGAGCCCAATTCATGGCTTGATCCCAGGACCCTGAGATCATGACCTGAGCCAAAGGCAGAGGCTTAACCCACTAGCACCCAGACGCCCCAGGTTCTCTTTTATTTTTACTTACAAATTTATCCAACCTAGATTTTACCATTTTCCCGTAGAGTCATGTTCTTGTAGATATCATCAGGTCCTTTGCCCTTCTCTCTCTCTATACCATCAGCTTAGCAAAACCCCAAGCCCCCCACTTTCTCTGGGGCCACATGCAAATAATTGAGCATTATTAAAGAAAAATCCCATAACGAGGTTTGTAGGATCACTATAAAATCAAGATAAACAACCTCAACTGAGTAGTCACTAACTCTTTCTCTATTAAGTTTGTTATGCCCAGATCACAGGACCACCACCAAGAAGACCACCGAGAGCCAGACGTTCCGAAATGCAAAAGTAAGGCTTTATTCAGGCAGGCTGCAGCTCAGGCTTCGTCCTACACACCGACACAGTGGAGTCTAGGAGGAAGCCCCGAGCTGAAATTTCACAGGGCTTTATAAAGGCAAAAACCACAAAGTATTCGTGCGCAAAATCACATGTATAGGCGACCTTTAAAATGATTGGTGCTGGGGTTGCTTAAGCTGCGCTGTTCAGCGGGGATTGGCTACTTTGTCTAGGGGATATCTTTTGAAAGTTGTTTGTACCAGGGCGGGAAAGTTGCAGGGAGTAGCAAGACCGGTTGGGTCTTGATTAACTTATCTACGAAGTGGGGGTAGTTTGTGGTTTAGTAACCAATTCTGTTCCTGGAATTCCTGTCTCCTTGTCTGGAATTTATGCAAGCTCTGGGTCACTCATAGTTAAATATGAACAACAAAATGGCTACTGCCTCAAAACAGAGTTACTTTAGCCCTTCATTCCCCCCTTGACTTATGGACATGAAGCACAATCCTGTGTTCAGGCCCGAAGCTTAACTCCAACAATTCTTTGTCTGGAAGAGGTGTATACCTATTTCGCAGTACCATCAGCTGTATAGTGTTCAATCTGTCTTTCATGAATTTTACCAATCTATTCAAAATGCAAGGTCCAAATGTTAGCCCAAGAGTACCTTGCAAAAAATTAGTCCCCAGGTCGAAACCATACTTAGTCCAATTTTCTTTTCTTGAGGCGAAGGTGAAGCAGCTGGGTTGGATGCTTGGAGACCTCCCATGTTTCACCACGGTAGTTTTCCTCCAGGGCGAAGGGGCCCACTGGTCTGGCGTGGGAGTGATGGACCCAAGTGGTGATGCCGTCCACCTTGAGGGCAGTGGGTGTAGTCAGCAGTACCACGTAGGGTCCTTTCCACTGCGGTTCCAAGGACCTCGGGTTATGCCTTTGGACGAACACCCAGTCCCCTGGTCTGAATGAATGGGGGGTAGGGACAGAAGCGGAGTCATATAATGCTTTAAGTTGGGGCCATATACTCTTATGCACAAACTGCAAATAGTCAAGTTTATACAAGAATTCAGTATCATCCAAGTCCGTAAGCAATTCAGCCGGAAGGCTAGGGATAATGGGCGGGGGGTGCCCGTACATTATTTCAAAAGGAGTAAAGCCAAGCTGATAGGGAGAATTTCTTACTCTAAACAAAGCAAAAGGAAGGAGTGACACCCAGTCTGTGCCAGTCTCTAAGGCCAATTTAGTTAAGGTCTCTTTTAGAGTCCGATTCATTTTTTTCTACCTGTCCTGAACTCTGGGGTCTATAAGCACAATGCAATTTCCAATTTGTCCCCAGCGCAGCGGCTATTCCCAGACTTACTTTTGAGACAAAGGCCGGTCCGTTGTCCAACCCAATGGTGGATGGGAAGCCATACCTGGGCAGGATCTCTTCTAGGATCTTCTTGGCTACGACATTCGCAGTCTCATGCTTGGTGGGATAAGCTTCAACCCATCCTGAAAAGGTGTCTACAAAAACTAGCAAATACCAAATCCAAATTTTCCATGTTTAATCTTGGTGAAATCTACTTCCCAATATGCACCTGGCCTATCCCCACGAAGGCGAGCTCCTTGTGTAACCGGTTGATTGGGGGCGTTGGTGAGCTGGCAGGCCTTACAATTTTTAACAATGTCCTCAATAAGCTGATTTCCTTTTCTAATTTTCACTTTGGAGTGCCGAAGCAAGTCCTGCATTCTTTGAGTTCCCATGTGAGAAGCTCGGTGGATCCTCTCAAGAATCCTGTTGCCCAGCTCCTGCGGCAAGATAAGCTTCCCCTCACAAGTTTTCCACCAACCTTTGTTTCCTTCTCTGTCTGGAGGCTTGTGGGCCATGGGAATTTTCTTTATCCATTCTGAGTCTTCTTGAGAATACTGAGGTATAGGAGGCAACTCTCGTGGCCCTGGGTCCGCTAGAGTCAACACCCTGGTGCTGGACTGGAGGGCCACTTCCTTGGCGGCCCAGTCGGCCAAATTGTTTCCCCTAGTCACTGGATCAGCTCCCTTTTGATGACCCGGACAATGCATAATGGCAATTTCTGCAGGCTCCCATAGGACCTGGACGAGACTTAAAATCTCTTGTTTGTTCTTTTTTTTTTTTTTTTAATATTTT
>ML099357.1:42068-127296 GCA_003697995.1 Taxidea taxus jeffersonii
TGTTCTTTTTTTTTTTTTTTTAATATTTTATTTATTTATTTGTTAGAGAGAGAGAGAGAGTGAGCACAGGCAAACAGAGTGGCAGGCAGAGGCAGAGGGAGAAGCAGGCTCCCCACCAAGCAAGGAGCCTGATGTGGGACTCTATCCCAGGACGCCGGGATCATGACCTGAGCCGAAGGCAGCCGTTTAACCAACCGAGCCACCCAGGCGTCCCTCTTGTTTGTTCTTAATGGCCTTCCCTTCAGCTGTTAGTAGCCCCCTCTCTTGGTAGATGGCTCCATGGACATGTGCGGTGGCAAAAGCGTACCAGCTGTCCGTATATATATTTAGTCTTTTTCCTTTTCCCATCTGTAGGGCCTTTGTTAGTGCCACTAATTCTGCCCTTTGTGCAGATGTCCCCTGGGGGAGGGCTTCTGCCCACACTATCTCTGTGTCCGTAGTGACCACCAAGCCCGCGTACCGTTTTCCATCTCGAATGAAGCTGCTGCCATCCGTAAACCAAGTATGCTCCGCATGTGGTAGTGGCAAATCCGATAAGTCTGGCCTGAGGCTATGCGTTTGGGCCAGGATCTGCTCACAGTCATCCAAGGGAACTTCTAGATCTGGGTCCGGCAGCAGAGTAGCTGGAGTACTCTGTAATGAGTAATGCTGTAGGTACACAAAAGCTAATCTGCTCGGGGTTGAGTAACAAAGTCTGGTAATGGACCATAGGAGCATTGCTCATCCACCGGTCGGGTGGTTGTTTTAGCACTCCCTCTAGAGCGTGCGGAGTGGCCACGGTCAGGTTCTGTCCCAAAGTTAATTTATCAGCATCTTTCACTAAGAGAGCTACTGCAGCTATAATTCTCAGACATGGGGGCCACCCAGCAGCGACAGGGTCTAATTTCTTTGACAAATAGGCCGCTGGCCATTTCCAAGGTCCAGTTGGCTGGGTGAGCACTCCCTTTGCTATTCCTTTATTTTCTGCCACAAATAGCTTGAATGGCTTGTTCACAGCAGGTAGGCCCAAGGCAGGAGCCTCCAGGAGGCTTCTCTTAATGGCTTCAAAGGCTTTCTGCATCTGCTCAGTCCAATGAAATTTGGGAAGATTTTTGGTGGCTTCATATAGAGGCTTGGCCATCTCAGCGAACCCAGGTATCCACAGCCGGCGAAAGCCCGCTGTTCCCAGGAACTCTCTGACTTGCCTGGCTGACTTAGGCACAGGGATTCTTAGCACAGTTTCTTTACGTGCACCCGACAGCCAGCGCTTGCCCTCTTTTAGTATGAAGCCCAGATAGGTGACTTCAGGCTTACAGATTTGTGCCTTTTTAGCAGAGGCCCTATAGCCCAGGTTGCCAAGAGTCTTTAAGAGTTTAGCCGTTCCCTGCTTGTATGGAGGTCAGGATTTCCCTGAGGTCTTTCTTGTGCTGGGCCTGTTGTTGTTCCAAGATTCTAGCCAAACTTTTTTCTTTTGCTCTATCCCTTTTCTCACTCATGATTTCACGTTCCCTCTCCTTCCTTTCCTGTCTTAGTTCTTCTGTCTCTCTTTTATTGTAAACCTTCTCCGCCGCTGCTACTAGATCCCTAACGGACTTTTCACCGAGCCTGTCTAGAGCCTGCAACTTTCACTTTATGTCCGGCGCAGCCTGATTTATGTAGGCAAACATAATCATTTGAGCGGACTCCTGGGTCTCAAGATTATACGGGGTGTATTGACTAAAAGCTTCCATGAGCTTCTCAAGATATGCTGCCAGACTTTCATTTTCTCCCTGTCTAACATCATAGATTTTGGCCACATTAGTAGGTCGGCGAGCCGCCGCCTTGAGACCTGCCAACAGAGCCTGGCAATAGACGAGGGGCCGCTCCCTACCTTCAGCCGTATTGTAGTCCCACTCTGGTCGGGTCTTGGGAAAATAGGCAGCAATCAGGGCAGGATCTGTGATGGGCACTCCCGTGGGGCCGGGGACGAGTCTCCGGGCCGCTTCCCGGATATGATCCCTCTCCTCCGTGGTGAAAAGGACCTGTAAAAGCTAGTTACAATCATCCCAAGTGGGCTGGTGAGTGAAAAGAATAGTTTCAAACAGGCAAATTAAATCCTGGGGTTTCTCAGAAAAGGGGGCATTTTGAGCACGCCAACTGTAAAGATCACTAGTAGCAAATGGCCAGTACTGGAACTGTTGTCAACCATCTGCATCCTCAGGACCTATAGGGCGAAGGGGAAGAGCAATAGAATTATGAGGGGGTGTAACTCCTCGGCGCTGGCGAGTTGACTGGGCGGGACCCTCCGGAGCGGAGGGTGCGGCTGAAACATGTTTGTTCTCTTCAGGTTTTTCTTCTTGTGCCTCAGTTAAGGCTAACTGGGGTAGAGAGTACGGAGGGGGAAATGTTCCTTCCGCTGTACTTTCTTCCTGGAGAATAGGTGGGTACAGCTTCTTCTCTTCCTTCTTGGTTATTTTCTCATCTTCTTTTTCTTCTCCCTGTGTTTTTTCAACGAGTATTGGGGCGGGGGAAGAAGAAGGAATAGAAGAGAGACTGGGTGGTAAGAAAGGCTTAACCCAAGTCGGAGCATCCTTATCTACGAGTTCTCTCCAAGTGACTATATAGGGAACTTGATCTGGATGACCTAAATGAGGGGTATAGATTAGGCGCTGTAAAATTCTGATCTTACTTATGTCAAAGCTCCCCTCGGGTGGCCAGTTAGCTCCCTCAAAGGTGGGCCATTCTGACCTGCACAAGGTAATCCACTTGTCCTTCTTAATGGCCACACTCTGGTTCCGAGCTATCTCCCTAACTTCCTTCCAGTGAGCTAGGGTCAAGTCTAGGGGGCTGGATGAGATATTGCCCATGGTTATCAGTCTCGTCAGTCGGTCAGTCAAGAAAATAGTCCACAAAATAACAAGGGGTAAGACAATTCCACCAAAACAGAAAACACAACGCACACAGGCCTGATTTTTATGGGACTTACGAGTACGAGGTGGAGATCTCCCAAGTTGGTCTGCTGACTCCTGTGACGAAACAGAAGGAAAAGACCCAAGGCGGGTCGGGCCTCGGTTAGGAAGTCCTCCCAGTCAGTTCCGGCCAAAAACCGGACTGACTTGCGTCCTACAGGTATCAAGATGGGGTTCCAAGAGTCCCCCTTCAAGGTGGGGTTCCAAGGGTCCCCCTTCAAGTGAGGGTCTGGGACGTCTCCCAGTTCCTCCAGGATTTTCGTGCAAGCGCATCCGCTTCGACAATCCCTTCAAGTACGAGTCGGTACGGCCGTCCTCAAGTGGGAAAATGAAAGCAAAACGAACAGACAAACGACAAGACAAATCAACAGCGCTGTTTTCTTACCTTCGGGGTCTGGGGTCTCAGGGGTCTCTGGGGGTATCCCAGGGCGAGCCCCCAAATGTTATGCCCAGATCGCAGGACCACCACCAGGAAGACCACCGAGAGCCAGACATTCCGAAATGCAAAAGCAAGGTTTTATTCAGGCGGGCTGCAGCTCGGGCTTCGTCCTACACACCGACACAGCGGAGTCTAGGAGGAAGCCCCGAGCTGAAATTTCACAGGGCTTATAAAGGCAAAAACCACAAAGTACTCGTGCGCAAAATCACATGTACAGGCGACCTTTAAAATGATTGGTGCTGGGGTTGCTTAAGCTGCGCTGATCAGCGGGGATTGGCTACTTTGTCTAGGGGATATCTTTTGAAAGTTGTTTGTACCAGGGCAGGAAAGTTGCAGGGAGTAGCAAGACCGGTTGGGTCTTGATTAACTTATCTACGAAGTGGGGGTAGTTTGTGGTTTAGTAACCAATTCTGTTCCTGGAATTCCTGTCTCCTTGTCTGGAATTTATGCAAGCTCTGGGTCACTCATAGTTAAATATGAACAACAAAATGGCTACTGCCTCAAAATGGAGTTACTTTAGCCCTTCAAGTTCACTCTTCTGCTTTCCATAATTTCTACTTTCTTCACTCAGACCTCCAGATGTCCTCTCCTTCTTCCTAACTGCAGCTTGCTTCACAATTCATACAGAATATAAAGAATATCAAATGAAATTTTTCTCTTCTACAAGCTCACCTGCATCTGCATCCATCTTTTTCTACTGTCCTCCTCTCAAAGACTGACCCCTCCACATATGACATAAATTCCATCATTTTCTACTTTCTTAGAGGACTGATTCTTTTGGTTAGTGCTTCTTTTGCATCTTTAGCAGCAGCTTTTTTTTTTTTTTTTAAGATTTTATTTATTTATATGACAGATCACAAGTAGGCAGAGCAGCAGGCAGAGAGAGAGGGGGAAGCAGGCTCCCCGATGAGCAGAGAGCCCGACGCAGGGCTTGATCCCAGGACCCTGGGATCATGACCTGAGCTGAAGGCAGAGGCTTAACCGCCGAGGCACCCAGGTGCCCCAAGCAGCTTCTTTTTTAAATGGATCTTTACAGGGGGCCTGGGTGGCTCAGTGGGCTAAGCCTCTGCCTTCGGCTCAGGTCATGATCCCAGGGTGCTGGGATACAGCCCCACATTGGGCTCTCTGCTCAGCGGGAGCCTGCTTCCTCCTCTCCCTCTCTCTGCCTGCCTCTTCAACTCCTTGTGATCTCTGTCAAATTAAATAAATGAATGAATGAATGAATGAATGAATGAATGGATCTTTACTATCAGCATTAAAAATATCCCTCTAGGGACGCCTGGGTGGCGCAGTTGGTTAAGCAGCTGCCTTCAGCTCAGGTCATGATCCCAGCGTCCTGGGATCGAGTCCCACATCGGGCTCTTTGCTTGGCAGGGAACCTGCTTCTCCCTCTGCCTCTGCCTGCCTCTCTGTCTGCCTGTGCTCACTCCTGCTCTCTCTCTCTATCTGACAAATTAAAAAAAAAAAATCTTTAAAAAAAAAATATCCCTCTAGTCTCTCCCATCTTAAAATAATCCCATTTCTAAATAGTATCCATCACACTTTATTTCCCTTGATAGGCAAACTTCTAAAAAAATTCAACAAATTAAAAGATGTGTGTCTATATCTTCACTTCTCTTTTTAATTTTTTAAAAATAATTTTTAAAGTTTTATTTTGGGGGCACCTGGGTGGCTCAGTGGGTTAAAGCCTCTGCCTTTGGCTCAGGTCATGATCTTAGGGTCCTGGGATCAAGCCCCACATCGGGCTCTCTGCTCAGCGGGGAGCCTGCTTCCCCCTCTCTCTCTTCCTGTCTCTCTGCCTACTTGTGATCTCTGTCTGTCAAATGAATAAATAAAATCTTAAAAAATAATAATGTTTAAAAAAAAAGTTTTATTTTGGAGGGTGCCTTGGTGGCCCAGTTGGTTAAGCGTCCAACTCTTAGTTGGTCATGATCTCATGGCTGTGATACCAAGCCCAGCATAGGGCTCAGCACTCAGTGCAGAGACTGCTTGAGTCTCTCTCTCTCTCTCTCTCTGCACCACCCCCCAGTGCTCATCTGCTCTCCTCTAGCTCTCAAATAATAAACATTTTTTTAAGTTTTATTTTGATGAACAGAAATTTTTAATTTTGATATAATCAAATGTGTCAGTAGTTTCCTTGACAGAGTTTTTGTGTGCTGTTTAAAAAAGCATTGCCTACACAAGGTCATGAAAATTGATTTTCTAATTCAATTTTTTAATTTTTTAAAAAAGATTTATTTATTTTAAAGAGAGAACTGGAGAGTGCTTGAGTGAGAGAAGGAGCAAAGGGAGACAGAGGGGGAGGCAGACTTCAGACTGAGCATGGAGCCCGGTACCAAGCTGGATCTCAGGACTGGGAGATTATGACCTGAGCTGAAACCAAGAGTTGGGCGCTTAACCAACTGAGCCACCCAGGCACCCCAGTTTTCTAATTTTTAATTAATATTGTATCCCAGAATAATCTTAACTTATTTAAAGTTGTGATGTATCATTGTTTGCTATTATTGTCTTTTGGACTTTTGTATCTATGTTAATTAGTGAGATAAGCTTGTGTTTTCTGGGCTGCCTTGGTGGCTCAGTCAGTTGAACAGCTAGCTGCCTTTGGTTTGGGTCATGATCTCAGGGTTCTGGGATTGAGTCCCGCATTGGGCTCCTTGGTCAGTGCAGAACCTGCTTCTCTCTCTGCCTGCCACTTCCCCTGCTTGTGTTCTCTCTGTGTCAAGTAAATAAATAAAATCTTTTAAAAAAAAAAAAAAGCTTGTGTTTCCTTTTAATGTCTTAATTTTGTTGCATTTTGATTTCTAAGTTATGGTTGCTTTATAAAGGGAATTAAGACCTATTTCCTCTTTTGCCATTCTCTAGAAAAGTTTGTATAAGATTGTTCTTTTTTTCTTAAATCTTAGACTTAAAATTTTATTTGTAAAGATTTATTTATTTATTTATTTGACAGAGAGAGAAAGAGAGATACACATACACACTGTGAGAGAGGGAACACAAGCAGGGGGAGTGGGGGAGGGAGAAGCAGGCTTCCCACCCAGCGGGGCTTGATCCCAGGACCCTGGGATCATGACTTGAGCCGAAGGCAGACGTTTAACAACTGAGCTACCCAGGCGCCCTTAGACTTAATTGTCAAAGCCACTTGGCCTGGGCTTTTTTTTGTGTGTATAGGAAGATTTTTAATTATGGATTCAATTTCTTTTTTTCTATCTTTTTAAAAATTTTATTTATTTTTTAAATAATTTTTTTTATTTGAGAGGGAGAGTGAGAGAGCACAAGTAGGGAGAGTGGAGGAAGCCGGATTGATCCCAGGACCCCTGGATCATGACCTGAGCTGAAGGCAGAAGCTTAATGACTGAGCCACCCAGGCGCCCTTATTTATTTATTTTAAAAGTAAACTCTACACCAACATGGGGCTTGAATTTACGATTCAAAGATCAAACATCACCTGCTCTATGAACTGAGCCAGCCAGGCACCCCATGGATTCAATTTCTTTAATAAATACAGTCCTACTCTATTCTAGATCTTTTTCTTCTTCTTTTTTTAAAGATTTTGTTTATTTGATGAAGATCACAAATAGGCAGAGAGGCAGGCAGAAAGAGGGGGAAGCAGGCTCCCTGCTAAGTAGAGAGCCCAGTGTGGGACTCGATCCCATGACCTGAGCCAAAGACAGAGGCTCAACCCACTGAGCCACTCAGGCACCCCTATTCTAGATCTTCTTATAGACATTTTGATAGGTTATATTTTTCTAAGAGTTTATTTGCTATCACTTTTCAAAGTTATTGGCAAAAGTTTTTCGTAAAATCCTTTTGGATATTTTTTAATCTATATGACTGGTAATTCTGTACCACTTTTTATTCCTGATGTTGATAATTTGTGCTCTCTTTTTTCCATACCAGGGTTCATAAAATTTATTAGTTTTTTTAAATTAGTCTATTCATAGCCTGTGATCTTTGTTGTATATTTATTTTTTTCATTTATTCTTTTTTTTAAAGATTTTATTTTTTTATTTGACAGACAGAGATCACAAGTAGGCAGAGAGGCAAGCAGAGGCAGAGGGAGAAGCAGGCTCCCCGCCGAGCAAGGAGCCCGATGTGGGACTCGATCCCAGGACGCTGGGATCATGACCTGAGCCTAAGGCAGCCACTTAACCAACTGAGCCACCCAGGCGTCCCTCATTTATTCTTTATTATTTCTTTCCTTCTACCTTTTTAGGTTTAATTTTCTATTCTTTATCTTCTTGAGATTAATGCTTATTAGGACATTGATTTTTTTTTTAATTTTTTTTTTACTTTATTTAAGCTTTATTTAAACATATAATGTAACCCCACCACCCTCACCCAACCCCTCTTCCCCCTACCCCCCTCAGTTTGTTTTATGACATTAAGAGTCTCTTTTGGTTTTTCTCCCTCCCGATCCCATCTTTTTTCATTTTTACTTTTCCTACCACCTTAACTCCCACCCCCATTGCATCTCCACTTCCTCATATCAGGGAGATCATGTGGTAGTTGTCTTTCTCCAGTTGACTTATTTCGCTAAGCATAATACGCTCTAGTTCCATCCATGTCGTCGCAAATGGTAAGATTTCATTTCTTTTGATGGCTGCATAGTATTCCATCGTATATATATACCACATCTTCTTTATCCATTAAATCCTTTTTAAAAATTTTTTACTTATTTATTTGACAGAGAGAGAGAGAGCACAAGTAGTGGGAACAGCGGGCAGAGGGAGAGGGAGAAGCAGACTTCCTGCTGAGCAGGGAGCCTGATGTGGGACTCAATCCCAGGACCCTAGGATCATGGCCTGATCTGAAGGCAGATGCTTAACTGACTGAGCCACCCAGATGCCCAGAACATTGATTTTTTTTTTTAGCCTTCTTTTCTAATCTATCTGTTTAGAACTATGTATTTTTTAAGATTTTTCTTATTCATTTGTGAGGGAGAGACAGAGAGAGCATGAGCGAGGGGAGCGGCAGAGGCTGAGCAGGGAGCCTGACATGGGCTTGATCCCAGGACCCTGAGATCAATACCCAGGCCAAACGCAGACACCTAACCATCTAAGCACACCAGGTACCCTAGGACTATGTATTTCTTTTACTATGGTTTTAACTGTGTCCCACAAATTTTGGTATATAGCATTTTATTTTTTTAAATAATCTCTACACCCAACATGGGGCTCAAATTCACAACCCTGAGATCAAGAGTCAGCCAGGTGCCTTGGTATCTATTTTCATTCTCATTAATCGTATTGCTTTCTATTTTCCGCTGTGATTCCATTTTGAGCCATGGGTCATTTGGAAGCAAATTATATAGTTTTCAACCAAATGGTGATTTTCTACTTATATCCTAAATATTGACTTTAAGTTTAAAATCACTGTGCTGGGCACCTGGGTGGCTTAGTCGGTTGAGCTGCTGCCTTCGGCTCAGGTCATAATCCCAGGATTCTGGGATCGAGTCCCGAATTGGGCTCTCTGCTCAGCGGGGAGCCTGCCTCCCCCCCCCCCTCCCCCTGTCTGCCTCTCTGCCTACTTGTGATCTCTGTCTGTCAAATAAAAAAAAATCTTAAAAAAAAATAAATTCACTGTGCTATGAAAACATACTATGTGTGATTTATAACTGTTGAAGCCTGAGTGAGGTGAGGAAAATATCCATGTAGTTTGATGCCAGGTATTGAGGGTATTTGCATGGGCAGGTATCTATGTAGAGAAGTGACCCAAGTAGGGTAAGGAGGACATCTGTGCAGAAGGATAACCTGGCATGGGGGGGGGGCAGAATATTTGTGTAAGGTCGTAGAAGCAGTAGCTCTGTTTCATTGGGGATGTCAGAGCACAAACAGAGGAGGAACGTGTCCACACAGGGAACATCTTGGCATAGGTTATGAAAGAGGGCATTCTGCCATTGATTGTCAGAACCCGAATAGGGTAAGGAAGATGTGGCAGTGGTCTGGTAGGGGTTATCAGAGCCTGAGTTTGGGAAGGTGGTAGCATTGTCATATTATAGATGTTAGAGGCTAAACTAGGGTGAGGAGAGTATTTGCAGAGGGTCAAAGCTATATTGGTCAAGTGAGAGGTATTGGGGTCTAAGCAGGGTGAAGAGATCACTGGTGCAGAGTGGGGTGGGATGATGGTAGTGAGGAATTAATTACATATAGGAAGATTGCTTAAATTAGTTACCTAACTAGGGATAACAGGAGCCAAGTTTCTTAACTGTTGGAATAAAAGATATGGAAAGGAAGAAACCTAGAATGGCTTTGTAGTCTTAAATCAGAATTAGAGATATTAACGTGAGCATGTAGTTTTCTGTATCTAAAGAGGTATATATGCAGAAATAGAGATGGAAATGTGCGTGTGTGTGTGTGTGTGCGCGCGCGTGTGTGCGTGTGTGTGTGCCTTTGTGTGCGCACATACAAATATATATAACATACATATATGTATTTTAATACATGTATTCTTTAGCTCTGTCTACTGAGAAGGCCTGGGATTAATTCTATCCAAAATCAGTGAACACAACTATTGTCAAAATACAAGTTTTTAAGTACCATTATCCACTTAAAGAAACCAGAGTTCTTTGGAATTATTGCTGAGTCCAAGCTGAGGCGAGGGTGTACAAGATGATCCAGTAAGAATCTAAAAGTAAGAAGGTGCTCAAAGAATGTTAGATAGATGTCAAAAAGGCAGAAATGGCTATTTTGGAACAAGATCGGGCAGTTTTTTGTAAAATTAGTCAAATGTATACCTAATCAGTATCCAACTTTTGTATCTTCAAATATTGCCTCTTCCTCAATGTTTCTTCTCTCCTTTTGGAGTCTGATTAAATGTTAGACCTGTTCTTTCTATCATCCATGTGTTTTAACTCTCTTACATTTTTCATCACTTGCTTGTTTGTGTTGCATTATGGAGAATTTTTTTCCCAGATTTATAGTCCAATTTACTAGTATTCATTTTAACTGGATTTATTCTGCTCTTAGGCTGATTCTTTGAGTTTATATTTTTGATTTCTAGAAGCTTGGTTTGATTCTTTTTGATCTTTAATTTTTTAAAAGATTTTATTTAAAGGGCGCCTGGGTGGCTCAGTGGGTTAAAGCCTCTGCCTTCGGCTCAGGTCATGGTTCCAGGGTCCTGGGATTGAGCCTGCATCGGGCTCTCTGCTCAGCAGGGAGCCTACTTCCCCCCTCTTTCTCTCTGCTTGCCTCTCTGCCTACTTGTGATCTCTATCAAATAAATAAATAAAATCTTCAAAAAAAGATTTTGTTTAAAAAATTAAAAAGTTTTAAAAAAAGAAAATCAAAAAGTTTTAAAAAAAGAAAATTAAGGGATGCCTGGGTGGCTCAGTTGGTTAAGCGGCTGCCTTTGGCTCAGGTCACGATCCCAGTGTCCTGGGATCGAGTCCCGCATCGGGCTCCTTGCTCAGCAGGGAGCCTGCTTCTCCTTCTGCCTCTGCCTGTGCTCACTCTCTCTGACAAATAAATAAATAAAATCTTTAAAAAAAAAAAAAGAAAATTAAAAAGTTAAAAAAAAAGATTTTATTTATTTATTTGCCAGAGAGAGGAGAGAGAGAGCACAAGGAGGGAGAGTGGCAGGCATAGGGAGAAGGAAGCTCCCTGCTGAGCAAGGAGCCCTATTCAAGATCGTGACCAGAGCTGAAGGCAGACACTTAACCAACTAACTGAGCCACCCAGGCATCCCAGATCTTTAATTTTTTTTTAAAAGATTTATGTATTGGGGCACCTAGGTGGTTCAGTCAGTTCGGTGTCCAATTCTTGGTTTCAGCTTAAGTCGTGATCTCATGGGTTGTGGGATCAAGACCTGTGTGGGGCTCTGAACTCAGTGGAGAGACTGCTTAAGACTCTCTCCTTCTGCCTCTCCCCCACCTCCTACTCAAATGCATGGTGTGTGTGTGTGTCTCTTTCTCTTTAATTTGTGTATTTACAGAGAGATTAAGAGTGTGCCAAAGACGGGGGGGGAGCAGATGGAGAGGCAGAGAGAAACTTAAGCAGACTCTATGCTGAGCACAGAGCTAGACATGGGGATCGATCTCAAGCCTGAGCCAAAATCCAGTCTGCCCCATAACTGCACCACCCGGGCACTCTAGATCTTTAATTTTTAATTATTATATTTTTAACTTTCAATTCCAGTGTAGTTAACATACAGTGGTGTATTAGTTTCAGGTGTACAATATAGTGATTCAGTAATTATGTGCTTTGCTCAGTGCTTTTCATGGCAAGTGTACTCCTAATCCTCGTCACCGATTTCGTGCATTCCCCCCACCCACTTACCCTCTGACAACCATCAGTTTGTTCTCCCTAGTTAAGAGTCTGGTTTTTGCTTTGTCTCTTTTGTTGTTGTTGTTCATTAGTTTTGTTAGGTCTTTTATTTTATTTTTTTTTTAAGATTTTATTTATTTATTTGTCGGAGAGAGAGGGAGAGAGAGCGAGCGAGCACAGGCAGACAGAGTGGCAGGCAGAGGCAGAGGGAAAAGCAGGCTCCCTGCCAAGCAAGGAGCCCGATATGGGACTCGATCCCAGGACGCTGGGATCATGACCTGAGCCGAAGGCAGCTGCTTAACCAACTGAGCCACCCAGGCGTCCCAGGTCTTTTATTTTTTTAAAACATAGTAAATGTAACTCTTTTATACCCTGAACCTAGTAATTCATATATCAGAGTTTGTGGTTCTGCTCTCTTGTTTCTACTGACTGTCACTCATAGTGACTTTTTTCTTTCTGTGCTTTGTAATTTTGACTGCGAACTGTAATTTTCCTTGAAATTTTGTGTGAAAATTATCTGAGGTCTAGGATGAGAACTAGATTTATCCAGACAGGATTTTGAGTTTGCTTCTGTTGAGTGCTCAGTCTAGGACAACTTTCAACATTAAATTCTTAGCGTGAAATGAAGTAAGTCAAGCAGAGAAAGACAATTATAACATGGTTTCACTCATATGTGGGACATAAGGAATAGAGCGCAGGACCGCAGGGAAAGGGAGGGAAAACTGGGAAAAAATCAGAGAGGAAGACAAACATGAGAGACTCTGGACTCCAGAAAACAGACTGAGGGTTACAGAAGGGAGAGGGATGGGAGGGTGGGGTAACCGGTTGATGGGTATTAAAGAGGGCATGTGTGGTCATGAGCACTGGGTGTTATACCTAATGAATTGTTGAACACTACATAAAAAACTTATGATATACTATGTGCTGGTTAACTGAACATAAAAAAATAAAATGCAAAAATTAAAAGGAATAAATTCTTAGCATAAAGTTTTTCAGACTTTACAGCGGATATGAATATGAGTTGTAACCCTTTGTATAAGACACAGAGACTATGAATCCTCAAGGGGATTTTTTTCAAAATTTAACATGATGCATATTAGAAATATATTAAGGTGTGGGGTGTCTGGGTGGTTCAGTTGGTTGAGTGACCAACTCTTGATTTTGTCTCAGGGTGATGGGATTGTGCCCTGAATCAGGTGCCACACTCAGCACAGAGTCAGCTTGAGATTCTCTCTCTCCCTCTACCCCTGTTTCTCCCCCAAGACACTTGCTTTCTTTATCAAATAAATACTTTTTTTTTCAGAAAAGAAATATATTAGGATGCATGTATCTTTTTAATTTTTATTTATTTTTTTAAAAGATTTTATTTATTTATTTGACAGAGAGATCACAAGTAGGCAGAGGAGGCAGGCAGAGAGAGGGAGGAGCAGGCTCCCTGCTGAGCAGAGAGCTTGATGCGGGGCTCGGTCCCAGGACCCTGGGATCATGACCTGAGCCAAAGGCAGAGGCTTTAACCCACTGAGCCACCCAGGCGCCCCCATATATCTTTCTTAATTAGTGTTTTTGTATCCATTAGGTAAATACCCAGTAGTGGGATTACTCATGTGGTAATTCTATTATTATTATTATTATTATTATTTTATTCAAACCCTGTGTCAAGGACTGACTTTCAGTAGATCACACCAAGGGATTTACTTTTAATTTTTTGAGGAACCTTCATACTGTTTATCATAGCGGCTGCACCAGTGTCTTCCCACCAACAGTGCGCAGGAGTTCCTTCTTCTCCACATCCTCTTCAGCACTTGTTTCTTGTGTTTTTGATTTTAGCCATTCTGACAGATGTGAGGTGATATTTCATTGTGGTTTTGATTTTCATTTCCCTGATGAGTGATTTTGAGCTTTTTTTCATGTGTCTGTTGGCTGTCTGGATATCTTCTTTGGAAATATGTGTGTCAATCCATGTCTTCTATTCATTTTTAATTGGATTATTTGTTTTTTTGTGTGTGTTGAGTTGTATAAGTTCTTTATATATTTTGGATACTAGCCTCTTATTGGATATATCATTTGCAAATATCTTTTCCCATCCAGTAGGTTATCTTTTTGTTGATTGTTTTCTTTGCTGTGCAGAAGCTTTTTATTTTGATGTAGTCCTAGTAATTTATTTTTGCTTTTGTTTCCCTTGCCTCAGGAGGCGTATCTAGAAAAATGTTGCTACAGGTTATGTCAGATAAATTACTTCCTGTGCTCTCTCTCAGGATATTTTCAAATTCCAATTTTAAATCATGTAATCTTTTGGCAAGTTATTTATATTTTCTTTGCTTCAGTTTCCTCAACTGTAGTAGTATCTATCTCATACAATTGTTTTGAAGATTATATGAGAGGTGCCTGGGTGGCTCAGTTGGTTAAGCATCTGCCTTTGGCTCAGGTCATGATCCCAGAATACTGGGATCAAGTTCCACATTGGGCTGCCTGCTTCTCCCTCTGCCTACTGCTCCCCCTGCTTGTGCTCTCTCTCTCTCTATCAAATAAATAAATAAATAAAATCTTTAAAAAATAATGTTTCTTTAAAAAAAGTATATGAGAAGCACTAAAAGTAGTGTTAACTGTTAGTAGAACATTGTAAAATTTTAATAAATATTCGTTGGTTTTTTTTTGCACTGGAGGGAAAGAGAAAGCTGAACTTAAGAGATAAAGTAAAACATATTTTAAAGAACTAACAAGTATCATCTCTTGGAGGAAAATTTCTTAGCTATCTTTGGTATTTCTGTGTGTGGATAATTCTATCTTATATTTTATCTGTTTAACCGGTGTATCCTTCCCAACAGACTAACATTCGCAAGAGGAGAAACCCTATCCTATTCATTAACTCATTCATTCCTTCATTCATTCGTCAACAGATATTTCAGTAACATCTGTATGTCAGTACCAGGCACTAGAAAGATCTGAACTTGCATTCCAAAGGAGGAAGCCAGACAATAAACCCAGATAAATATGATGATTACATATTTTGATAAAAGCTATACAGAGTGGAGGTTAGGTTGCTGGGGTGGCAGAGCACAAAATAGGTCTTCAGTAACTTCTTGAACTAATATATAAGTATAGAGGATAAGAAAAGGTGAGTTAGGGGCGCCTGGGTGGCTCAGTGGGTTAAAGCCTCTGCTTTCGGCTCAGGTCATGATCCCAGGGTCCTGGGATCGAGCCCCACATCCGGCTCTCTGCTCAGCAGGGAGCCTGCTTCCCCCTGTCTCTCAGCCTGCCTCTCTGCCTGCTTATGATCTCTGTCTGTCAAATAAATAAAATCTTTAAAAAAAAAAAAAAAAAGGTGAGTTAATAGTTATTAAGTATTTACTGTAAGCTAAGCATAGCATAGTACTAAATACTATAGCTCTGCACAGTAAGTACTATATATTAGTTCTATCATCTAATTCTCACAATAGCCCCCAAAAAACCATTTTATCGATGGTTTTTGCAGTTTGTAAGGTTTGGAGCAGCAGTTCTCACACTTGGTCACACCCACAAGATTTTTTTTGGGGGGGGGGGAAGATTTTATTTTTGTCAGAGCACAAGCAGGCGGAGTGGCTGGCAAAGCAGGCTTAGGGAGAGGCAGGCTCCCCGCTGAGCAAGGATCCCGATGCAGGACTTGATCCGAGGACCCTAGGATCATAACCTGAGCTGAAGGCAGCTGCTTAACCAACTGAGCCACTCAGGCATCCCCCCATTTTACAGATGAATAAAGGCTCAGAAGTTTAAATGACTTGTTCAAGGTCACAGACAGTAAATATCAGAACACAGATTTTAATCCAGAATCAAAGCTAATGCTTTTATTTTTCCTTTTTAAAAAATTGAAATATAATTAACATATATATATTATATCATTATAATATTGTATGGGGGCACCTGGGTAGCTCAGTAGGTTAAGCATCTACCTTCAGTTTAGGTCATAATCCCTGGGTCTTGGGATGGACCTTTCAATGAACTCCCTATTCAGAGGGGAGTCGGCTTCTCCCTCTCCCTCTCCCTCCACCCCCTCGCTCATATACTTCATCTATGCTCTCTATCTCTCCCAAATAAATAAATAAAATCTTTAAAATATATATTTGTGTGTATATATAGATGTTATTTAACATATATATGTTATATATAATACATGTTTTTATTTTACCTTTTTAATGGAAATATAATTAATATGTTATATCATTATATAATAACATATTTGTTATATATTATAGTTATATATTATCATAACACATAAATAATATATATGATTATATTCTGTAACAGGTATATATTATTGTATGTTAATTATGCTTCAACATGTTCATATTTTATATGTTGTTATATAGTGTTATCCACTGTTATATATTATACATATGTCATAATATATTATAACATAGATAAAGATATATTACATTTATATTATAGACATGTATAACACAACATATAAAATATTATATATTATATAATACACAATTATGTTAATTATACTTCAAAAAGTAAAAATAAAAACATGTATATCTATGTTATATAACATATCTATATCTATATATACACACAGAAACATATATTTTAAAGGTTTTATTTATTTGAGAGAGAGCAGATAGAGTACATGAGCTGGGGGGTGGGGCAGAGGGAGAGGGAGAAACAGACTCCCAGCTAAGTAGGGAGCATATCACAAGAGCTGAAGGTACGTTAAGTACTGAGCCACCCAGGTGCCCCCACACAATGTCATATTAGTTTCAGGTATATAACATATTGACCTGACAGTTATTCTGTACATTACTCAGTACTCGCCACAAACAGTGTAGTCACCATGTGTCACCACATAGTGTTATTACAGTATTATTGACTATATTCCCTATGCTGTACTTTTCATCATTGTGACTTTTATTACTGGAAGCCAGTGCTTTTAATTATGACATAAGAGCTAGTAAATTCTCTTAGACAAGCATCTGATTTGGGAGAAGGCTGATGGTATAACTATGAGAAAGGCCTTTTGGATTTGGGGCAGAACTAAGTCTGTTGAAGATTAAGCCTGTAAAGCAGATTCAAAGTGCAAAAATACCAGCCAGGAGGAAAAAAGTTTACTGGCCTTGCAAGGAGTAATTCTTCCCTCCTCCTATCACCTATAGATTAGGACTCTACAGTTCTGCCACTTGCTCTGTATAATTAATTGGGCAAGATTCTTAACCTCTTTCAACTAAAATTTCTTATCTGGCAGATGGAAATGATAATACCTACCAAACTTAATCACGTCCAATCCTGAATATGACTTGTAAATTGGGATGGTGTTTTATTTAGTGGACATACTACTGCAGGGTGGTCACTGGGTTGTATATTTTTCTGTGCTCCACAGTACAAAAAGGGATCATCCTAGGGTTTGTGTTTGTTGGCCCTTAGTAAATATTAGTTGAATAAATGAATGACATTGATCAGGCTTTTTAGCTATTATAATCTGCAGGAAGAACATGTAAACTGGCAGAGCTTTGTCAGTAATTTCAGTTACCTTGACAGTTTTGAGTTCACCTGAGCTGTACTTGGATCTCAACTGTATTAAAATAATTCTTTGCTTCTGAGAACCCCCATTTTATTTCAATTTTAGCAGTCTTGCTAAACAGTGTTTAAACAGTGTGGTAAAGAGTGGGAATATGATAATAGTGGAAGCATTCGGCTTGCTGAAGCAAGAATACCTTGGGTTTGTGATGCTTAGTCATTGGTACAGATGAGATACCATGCCAGATGCTGTATAGTATTAGAATTTCTAGATTTTAATATGACCATCAGAATTAAAACTAGTTTCAGGCTTTGGTCTTTCAAGTTAAATCTAAAACTAAAGAATATAATATGTTTTGGCATTATTATTGTTTGAATAACATATGCTACTAAATCTGAGAAATTAGTTTAAGATATAGAACACTTCATATTTAAGATATCATTATTTTCAAGTTGTTTATTTGAGAGTTTCATCTCCATAATGTACATATTTTTAAAAGAAGCTTGCTATCCTGCTTTGGCCCTGATCATATTAACATAAATAATTTTCTCTACATTTCTTCATTTTCACTGAAACACAGGAATTAGGAGAAAACCTTTAACCACCTTCCTGTGTACTACAGAATAGTGTAGGCCTTACTAAAGAATGGAGTGGGCCTTAGGACCAGATAAAATAAGTAATAAACTATACATGATATTAAGGGCTGTTCTGATATGAGGGCTGTTCTGTTCTAAGTACTTCTACTGGTTGATAATGTTATCTAAAATTATAACACCAGAGGTTTATTCCTTTGGTTTAAGGTTTTGTTCTTGTTAAGATGCAGACCTTTGGGATGCCTGGATGGCTCAGTTTAAGTGTCTGCCTTCGGCCCAGGTCATGATCCTGGAGTCCCAGGATCAAGCCTCTCATCAGACTCCCTGCTTACTGGGGAGTCTGCTTCTCCCTCTACCTCTGCCCCCCTCCTTCTCAAATAAATAAATGTTTTTTGAGAGAGAGTGAGAGAGCATAAGCAAGGGAAGGGGCAAAGGGAGAGGGAGAAACAGACTCCTTGCTGAGCAGGGAGCCCAACGTGGGGCTCGATCCCAGGACCCTGAGATCATGACCTGAGCCCAAGGGAGAGGCTTAACCCACTGAGCCACCCAGGTGCTCCCATATATATATATTTTTATTAACATATAATGTATTATTTGCTTCAGGGGTCATATATATTTAATCATTATGTCTTCTTAGTCTCTTGATCTGTGATAGTTGCTTACTCTTTCCTTGTTTCCTATGACCTCAGCAGCCTTAAGGAGCTCTAGCCAGCTGCTTTATAGAATGTTCTTCAGTTGGGTTTAATCTGATAATGTTTCCCAAATGACTAGACTGGGGTTATAGGTTTCTAAGAATACCCAGAAGGGGCGCCTGGGTGGCTCAGTGGGTTAAAGCCTCTGCCTTCGGCTCAGGTCATGATCCCAGGGTCCTGGGATCGAGCCCCGCATCGGGCTCTCTGCTCGGCAGGGAGCCTGCTTCCCCCTCTCTCTCTGCCTGCCTCTCTGCCTGCTTGTGATCTCTGTCAAATAAATAAAATCTTAAAAAAAAAAAAGAATATCCAAAAGTTCAGTGCCCTTTTCCAGGAGGTGAAGAACTCCATTCTTGCCTTGAGGGATGACTTACTTCCAAATTAAAAAGTATAGAGAAACCTGGCAATATGGTTTTAACCCAGTGATTAAGATTAATATTACCACTGGTAAGCTATGTTGATATGATATGATGAATTGAACAGATTTTGATATAGAAATAACATGTGAGGGGCGCCTGGGTGGCTCAGTGGGTTAAAGCACTCTGCCTTCGGCTCAGGTCATGATCCCAGGGTCCTGAGATTAAGCCCCACATCGAGCTCTCTGCTCGGCGGGGAGCCTGCTTCCCCCTCTCTCTCTGCCTGCCTCTCTGCCTACTTGTGATCTCTGTGTCAAATAAATAAATAAAATCTTAAAAAAAAAACATGTGAGAAGATGTGATTTTTGTAAGTTTTGTCCACTACGATTTTCCATAGACTATATTTACTAAGAAGTATAGTGGTTAATATAAATCTGTGGTAAACTTAATTAATTAGTTTTAAAAATGTTTTATTTATTTATTTGACAGAGACAGCAAGAGAGAGAACACAAAGCAGGGGGAGTGGGAGAGGGAGAAGCACGCTTCCCGGCTGAGCAGAGAGCCTGATGCGGGGCTTGATCCCAGGACCCTGGGATCATGACCTGAGGTGAAGGCAGATGCTTAACGACTGAGCCACCCAAGCGCCCTTGTGATTTTTTTTTAAGATATTATTTATTTATTTGACAGACAGAGATTACAAGTAGGCAGAGAGGCAGGCAGAGAGAGAGAGGAGGAAGCAGGCTCCCTGCAAAGCAGAGAGCCCGACTCGGGGCTCGATCCCAGGGTCCTGGGATCATGACCCAAGGTGAAGGCAGAGGCTTTAACCCACTGAGCCACCCAGGTGCCCCTGATTTTCTTTTTTTAAGACATCTCTGTACCCAGCATGGGACTCAAATTCATGACCCTGAGATCAAGAGTCACGTGCTGTACCAACTAAGACAGCTAGGTGCCCCTATAATTTTATGTTTTAATATCTATTATACCTACCTCACAGGGTTTGATAAGGGTAACCAAAATAATATATATGAAAACCTTTTGTAAACATAGAGTATCATACAAATATGTGATATTTATATACCATTAATTAGCTAGTTAATAGAGATTCATCCAATAACTATAAAAACTGTCCATATTCACTGGAAATTAAAGGGTACACCTGATGTGTTGAGATTTTTTTTTCTGGTGAGACCTAGAGTTTACTATTATTATAATTGTTACTATTGTTGTTGTCTATTTATGTTTCTTTCCCTAGCCAACAATTATGATACTTTTTTTTATATAGCATACATTCTCCTGTTTCTTCCAGTCCATTTACTTCTATGACAGTTCTTCCTAAGGCAATGCCCAGAGATGTTGCTATGGTTAAGGTTATAATTCAGCATTTCCATTAAGGAGATGCCTTTCCAAAAACCATTTAAAAATAGACAGTAGCTCGGGGCGCCTGGGTGGCTCAGTGGGTTAAGCCTCTGCCTTCGGCTCAGGTCATGATCCCAGGGTCTTGGGATCGAGCCCCACATCGGGCTCTGCAGGGAGCTTGCTTCCTCCTCTCTCTCTGCCTGCCTCTCTGCCTACTTGTGATCTCTGTCAAATAAATAAATAAAATATTAAAATAGTAGCTCTCTGCAATCAGATTCACTTAGCTTGATGCCACTACTCTTGGTTTAGAGTAGTGAAGTCACCAGAACCAAGTTTATGGTGACTTGAAAGGAGAAGCTAGAACTAGAAAGTAAAATTATTTCGAAACTGGCATAGTGTCTACTGCCAATTATTTCTTCCCATTATGAGAATAATATATATTCTGTACCATTCTGCTGCAAAAAAAAAAGTTTTACTATTCATCTTTTTTTTTCTTTTTTTACATTTTCTTCCAATTTCATTTACTGATCTACCAGATCATTTCAAAGTCAAATTATAATATTGTTTCCTGGTTCCATAAGGGTAGCATTTAAAGAAAATTGCAGCAAATTACTCTATCCTTAATCTGAATTTTATTTTACCACTGTGAACAAAGGCATTTTCTTAGATATTTTTCATGTAATTCCTGAAAATAATTTCTCAGATCTTTCTCAGTATCAAAAGCCAGGCTAAGGTTCATATTTTGTCCCTGGTTGCTGTGTTTTGTTACTTACCCTGACAAGCATTCCTATTTCTTTCTTTCTTTTTTTTTTTTTTTCCTTCTCCCTAGTTTATTTTCTGAATTTAACAGTGGGGAATCCATTTGACTGTGCTCACAGCAGGTAATAAGTACTGTGGTAGTCACTGGATTGGTCTCTTTGGATGGTTAAAAGAATGAGAGGGTAATTAAGCTTTTCTGGAGCTGTCAACTGTATTGGGGGTTTGGTGTCTTTTTAAGTCTTATTTAAAAATAGTTTCTTCAGAAATTGAATTATTTAACCAGTAGAATTCCTGAGGGCATATTCCTTTATCTGGTAGATAAAGGATGACTGAGATTTGTATCAAGTAGATGATACAAATCTTAGATGACTGAGATTTGTATCAAGTAGAAGAAAACCCTCTTTTATGTAAGGCTAGAATTAATACTGTACTATCTCATTCTGAATTACAGTGTTAAATTGATTACTTTTAATGGAATGCTTTTTTATCCTGTAAATAATACATGCTTTAAAAAAATGCAGGCTTCTAAAAAACTGAAGAAACATTTATTCGGATACTTTTAAATATTCAGATTCAGTCATGATCTTTGGTTCTTGAACCCCAAATGTAAATCTAGATAAAATACAGAAAAGCCATTGTTTTTATGAGCTATAGTTATGATGTCTAAAATATTATCTAAGTAAACTGCGATGTTGTTATCTCTAAGACCCAAGTTTTGTAACTGAACCATAAAGGAGAGAGAGCAGAACTATAACCACTTCTAGTCAACATAGTACTGGATATCCTAGTCAGAACAGTTAACTAGGAAAAGGAAATAAAAGGTATGCAAATTGGAATGAAAGAGTAAAATGATCTGTTTGCAGATTAAATAAGTTTATATTTAGAAACCTTAAAGATCCACACATACAAAAAACCTAGTAGGACTAATTAATAAATGAATTCCACAAAGTAGCAGGATACAAAGTGAACATGCAAAAATCAGCTGAATTTCTATACAGGAGCAAAAACCAATCTGAAAGGGAAATTACAAAAACTATTCTTTTTAACATCAAAAAGGATAAAATAGTAATCAGGAAGGAAAGACTTGTATAATGAACTACAAAATATTGAAAGAAATTAAAAAGGCATGTAAATGGGAAGACATCCCATGTTCATGGATTGGAATACATAATATTGTTAAGATGTCAATATTCACCTAAGGTGAAATACATATTCAGTGCAATCCCTATCAAAATCCCAAAGATGTTTTTGCAGAAATAGGAAAATCTATCATAAAATTTATATGGAATTTCAGAGACCCAAATAGCCAAAATAATCTTGAAAAAGAAGAAAAAAATGAGAGGACTCACACTTCCTGATGTAAAACTTATTATAATACTACAGTAATCAAAACAGTATGTTACTCACGTAAAGACAGATATATAGACCAGTGGAATAGAATACAGAGCCCAGCAGTAAACCCTTGCACGTATGGTCAAATTATTTTTGATAAGGTTGCCAAGACCTTTCAATAGGCAAATGACAGTCTTATTAACAAATGGTGCTGGGAAAACTGGATATCCATATATATAAAGGAATGAAGTTGGACCCATATATAACAGTGTATATAAAAGTTTACTCAAAGTGGATCAAAGACCTAATGTAAGACATACAAATGTAAAAGTCCTAAAACAAACAAACAAAATAACCTAGGGCAAAATCTTCATGACCCTGGATTTTACTGTGATTTCTTGGGTATGACTCCAACAGCATAGGCAACAAAGGAAAAGACAAATTGAACTTTATGATAATGAAAAACTTTGTGCATGAAAATACTCTAGTAACAGTAAAAAGACAGCCCACAGAATGGAAGAAAATATTTGTAAATCCTATATCTAATAAAGGATTAATATCTAGAATATATCAAGAACAGGAACCCCTTAGCAAAAAACAAATCCAATTCAAAAATGGGCAAGGACTTGAATAAATGTTTCTTCAAGGAAGATATACAAATGGCCTATAGGCACATGAAAAGATGCTCGACATCATCAGGGAAATAAAAATCAAAACCACAGGGTGCCTGAGTTAAAGCCTCTGCCTTTAGCTCAGGTCATGATCCCAGGGTCCTGGGATTGAGCCCCACATCGGACTCTGCTCAGTGGGGAGCCTGCTTCCTCCTCCTTCTGCTTGCCTGCCTCTCCACCTACTTGTGATCTCTGTCTGTCAAAGAAAAAAATAAAATCTTTTAAAAAAATCAAAACCACAATAAGATACCACCTCACACTGGTCAGGATGGTTAAAAGTAACAACTCAGGAAACAACAGATGTTTCTAAGGATGTGGAGAAAGGGGAACCCTCTTACGTTGTTGGTGGAAATGTAAACTGGTGCAGCCTCTCTGGGAAACAGTATGGAGGTTCCTCAAAAAGTTAAAAATAGAGTTACCCTCCAACCCAGCAATTGCACTACCAGGTATTTATCCAGAGGATACAAACATAGTGATTCAAAGGGTTACATTCACCCCACTGTTTATAGTGGCGATGTCAATAGCCAAATTATGGAAAGAGCCCAGATGTCCATCAACAGATGAATGGATAAGGTAGTAGTGTTTGTATATATACATACATACATACATACACATCAATCGAATGAAAGTAGAATGGTGGTTGCCAAGGACAGGGGTGGGGAGGGAATGGGGAATTATTGTTTAATGAGTATAGTTTCAGTTTTACAAGGTGAGGAGAACCCTGGAGATGTATGGTGGTGATGTATTTAACACCACTGAACTATTTACTTAAAAAGATAAAAGTGGTAAATTCTATATTGTGTGTTTTTACTATAATAAAAGCTTTTTTTTTTTTTTTTTTTTTTTTTTTTTTAAGGAAACAGTGGGAGTAGAGAAAGTAGAGGCAGCAAGTACATTGCTTTTTCGAGTTTGGTTATAATGAAAGGGTATGTTGCCTGAGGAAGTGAAAGGCTGGTCAAGAAACTTGTATTTTTTTTTTTTTACTTTATTTAAGCTTTATTTAAACATATGATGTAACCCCACCACCCTCACCCAACCCCTCTTCCCTCCACCCCCCTCAGTTTGTTTTATGACATTAAGAGTCTCTTTTGGTTTTTCTCCCTCCCGATCCCATCTTCTTTCATTTTTACTTTTCCTACCACCTTAACTCCCACTTGTATTTTAACATTGGAGATTGTTTATACTGTTGGGAGTCACTTATAGAGTGGGAAAGTTGATAATGTGAGAGAGAAAACAATTTCAGGAGTAATATCTTTGGTTATTGTTAGGGGTTGGAATCTAATCAGATAAGTGGAAGAAATAGGCTTAGGAGCATGGGCAGTTTTACCATTGTAATGGAAGAGTTTATGGTTACGGGTGCACAGATTTGGTGATAGGACCTTATGTGAGTTGTAATCATTTCTGTTTTCTCAAAAATTAGGAGAGGGAAGGAGGAGAGAGTGAATTGATTAAGAAAAAAATACAGTAAGTTGTTAACACTAAGGCCCTCTTAAAGTTAGGTCATAAATTAAAGGCAGACCTTGAGTTGCAAAGAGCACAGTGGAAGGGTTGAGGAGGTTGGAGAGGAGGGATAGTCTGGTTCATTTTAAGGAACATGCTGAGTTATTAGAGATGAGAGACTGTGATATAAGGGATTATCTGGGGGATCTTGGGTTCTTGTGGTGACCAAGCTACAAGACATGATGGGATTGATTTTTTTTTTAAGATTTTATTTTTATTGGGGTGTCTAGGTGGCTCAGTCAGTTAAACATCTGTCTTTGGCTCAGGTCATGATCCCAGGGTCCTGGGATCCAACCCCACGTTGGGCTCTGCTCAGGGGGGAGCCTGCTTCTCCCTCTCCCACTGTCACTGTTCCTGCTTGCGCTCTCTCACTCTTTCTCTGTCAAATAAGATTTGTTTTATATTCTGAGAGAGAGAAAGAGAGAGAGAGAGAGAGAATATTGCCAGTGGGGGGAGGGGCAGAGGCAGAGGGAGAGAGAGAATCTCAACCAGATTCTACCCTGAGTGTGTAGCTTGATGTGGGGCTCCATTTCATGACCTTGAGACCAGAGCCAAGCTGAAATCAAGAGTTGGATGTTCAACCAGCTGAGTCACCCAGGTGCCCTGATTGACAGATTTTTTTTTTTTTTGCTATTTATGTAAGTTTATTTTTATTTATTTTTTTATTATGTTCAGTTAGCCACTGTATAGCACATCATTAGTTGTGTATAACACCCAGAACTTATCACAACCCATGCCCTCCTTAGTACCCATCACCCTGTTACCCCATCCTCCCCAACCCCTCTGAAACCCTCAGTTTGTTTCCCAGGGTCCAGAGTCTCTCATGGTTTGTCTCCCTCTCTGATTTCTACCCCCTTCAGATTTCTCTCCCTTCCCCTATGGTCCTTCGTGCTATTCCTTATGTTCCACATGTGAGTGAAACCATATGATAATTGATTTTATCTGCTTGACTTAAAGCAGGTGATTCTCAACCCTAGCCACATGGTTACCTAGGATTTCTTTCTTTCTTTTTAAAATATTTTATTTATTTATTTGACAGACGGAGATCACAAGTAGGCAGAGAAGCAGGCAGAGAGAGAAGGAAGCGCAAAGAGCCAGATGCGGGGCTTGATCCCAGGACCCTGGAGTCATGACCTGAGCCGAAGGCAGAGGCCTTAACCCACTGAGCCACACAGGCACCCCTTACCTAGGATTTCTAAATAGCTCATATAATAAAAGCTGCTAGGCTTTCTGGTTATGCCACTGATTTATTTTTTTAATCTTTTTTTAAGATTTATTTATTTGACAGAGAGAGAGATCACAAGCAGGCAGAGGCAGGCAGAGGTGGGGGGGGGAGCAGGATCCCTGCTCGCGGAGAGCCCAATTCGGGGCTCCATCCCAGGATCCCAAGATCATGACCCAAGCCGAAGGCAGAGGCTTTAACCCACTGAGCCAACCAGGAGCCCCGATTTATTTTATTTATAAAAGTAATACTATGTTATGATTAAAAATTCAAATAATACAGAAAAATATAACATTCCCTAACTTTTCATTCCTACTGCCCAAAGGTAATGGTCCACTTATTTAGAACTATGTGTATATGTTAACATCGAAATCCCTTTTTTTTTTTTTTTAAAGAGGTCCATGGTCTAAAGATTTTATTTATTTATTTGTCAGAGAGAGAGGGAGCGAATGAGCACAGGCAGACAGAGTGGCAGGCAGAGGCAGAGGGAGAAGCAAGCTCCCTGCCGAGCAAGGAGCCCGATGTGGGACTCGATCCCAGGATGCTGGGATCATGACCTGAGCTGAAGGCAGCTGCTTAACCAACTGAGCCACCCAGGCGTCTCTCGAAATCCCTTTTAAAAAAAAAAAAAATTTTATATATTTATTTGACAGAGAGAGAGATCACAAGTACGCAGAGAGGCAGACAGACAGAGGGGGGAAAGCAGGATCCCTGCCAAGCAGAGAGCCCAACGCGGGGCTCAATCCCAGGACCCGGAGATCGTGACCTGAGCCGAAGGCAGAGGCTTAACCCACTGAGCCACCCAGGCACCAACCCTTTTTAAAATAGTAATACTATGGGACGGCTGGGTGGCTCAGTTGGTTAAGCGGCTGCCTTCGGCTCAGGTCATGGTCCCAGCGTCCTGGGATTGAGTCCCACATCGGGCTCCTTGCTCGGCAGGGAGCCTGCTTCTCCCTCTGCCTCTGCCTGCCACTCTGTCTGCCTGTGTTCGTGCTCTCTCTCTAACAAATAAATAAAATCTTTGAAATAAAATAAAGTAGTAATACTATAATATATCTTGGGGACACCTGTGTGGCTGAGTTGGTTAAACCTCTGGCTTTGGCTCAGAGTCCTGGGATCAAGCCCCATATCAGACTTCCTGCTCAGTAGGGAGCCTGCTTCTTCTCCACACTCCTGATCTCTCTTTCAAATAAATAAAGGGCACCTGGGTCTCTCAGTTAGTTAAGCTACTGCCTTCAGCTCAGGTCATGATCCTGAAGTCCCAGGATTGAGTCCCGAATCAGGCTCCTTGCTCATTGGAGAGCCTGCCTCTCCCTTTGATCCTCCCCACTCTCATGCTCTTTCTCTCAAATAAATAATTAAATCTTAAAAAAAAAAGAATAAATAAAATATTTTAAAAATATATATATACATCTTGGACATCTCTCTGCAGCAGAATGTATAGATTTAACTTATTCTCTTTAATGACTGCATTGTGTTCCATTATATTTCATCAGTGGCCTATTGGTAGGACATTTGGATTGTTTTTAGGTTTTTGCTGCAGTGAATATCTTTAAAAGTATGTCTTGGAGTAGTTTTATGCTTGTATCAGTAGGATAAACTTCTAATGCTAGGTTTAAAGATATGTGTACTTTATAAATACTATATCTTTTAAAATACATCAGATCTACCCATATTGCTTTTCAAAATATTTTCATCAATTTATATTCTCATCAACAGTATATGGAGTATCAGTTTTTCTATACTCTTCTTTCCTCCCTCTCCCAAGTGGGTATTGTATAGTAATATTATTTTAAGTAGTTGGTGTTAATCTAAATTCAAAGTATTGTAATCAACTTACTTGTTTCTAGTAAACAGAACTAAAAGAAAGGGAAGAGTACTACTGCTTTATAATATTAAGTCCTTTTATTTATTTTTATTTTTTATATACTTGAAAAATGTACTGACATATAAGTATATGTTATATATATGTATATATGTACATGTCAATATATTTATATATGTATATACATATACATATATGTGTACATGTTATTTTTAAATACATATATGGGTTTTTATATGTACTATCTAAAATTTATAATAAACACAATCAAATATTAATATATCTTTAGAGACTACAATCAATTAATTGTGCCGCCACTCTTATTTGGTGTGTGTTTGTGCTCATCTCCTAATAAACTTTGCTGTTTTTAATTGAAGAGTAGCTTGAGATTTTAGAAGTCGATTTCTGAACAACTATTACTGTTTACGTATTATTTGGAAATTGGGTTGTCTTCTCTATAACGTAACAAAAACAAGATAGAGAAGAACAACTAGGTGTTAAGACCGATATAATTTTGCAACACTAAATACAACTTCAGATTTAATATATTTACCTTAATTAAAACCTCATTTTCTAGTACAATTGACTTTATAATAGATAAATATTACCAACTCAAATGTATAAAATAAATATATACTTAAAAGCAAGTTATTTTAATTATAACATGAAAAAATAACTCTTGATTTTAAAAATGTTGATTAACATCAAATCAGAGATTTTTAAAAAGATTTTATTTATTTATTTGACAGATCACAAGTAGGCAGAGAGGCAGATGAGAAGCAGACTCCCTGCTGAGCAGAGATTCCCAATGCGGGGATCCATCCCAGGACCCTGGGATCATGACCCGAGCCAAAAGCAGAGGCTTTAACCAACTGAGCCACCCAGGCACCCCAAATCAGAGATTTTTGTGCTTTCCTTTTGAGGCCTTAAGTCACAACTTAGTTTATTTTTAATTTTTAATTTAGTTTTATTTAAATTCAGTTAGCCAGCATATAGTACATCATTAGGTTTTTTTTGGTTATTGTTTTATTTATTTATTTGAAAGAGAGCGAGATCACAAGCAGGCAGAGCAGCAGGCAGAGGCAGAGGGAGAAGCAGGCTCCCTGCTGAACAGAGAGCCCGATATGGGTCTCGATCCTACGACACTGAGATCTTGACCCAAGCTGAAGGCAGAGGCTTAACCTACTGAGCCACCCAGGCACCCCTACATCATTAATTTTTGATGTAGTGTCCAATGACTCATTAGTTGAGTATAACACCCAGCACTCGTCACATCACGTGACCCCATTCCCCGACCCACCTCTGTTTCCACAGCCCTCAATTTGTTTCCTGGAGTCAAGAGTCTCTCATGGTTTGTCTGATCTAGATTGGTCAGAATATATGGACTTGTAATAAATAGCTTTGCTTTCAAATATATTTATTTTTATACTGTAGAGATGTATTACTTACTTTTAAACTAGTTACACAGTATTTTTGGTCTTTTGGACTTCTGCAGCTACCTTTACAAAAATAATGGAGTTTTTGATCAAGTGTTTGAATTGCAGTTTCTTCACTGTCCTTAGTTCCCCAAAATAGATGCATCAGGCGCCTTTGTTACTATAACATTGTCACCTCGAGTACAGTTACTTCTTGGTTTAACATTGAGTAGTACTTTTTTCAAGATTATACTTTGAAGGATCATTTTAGAGTTGGATGGTAAACAGCTAAGTTTAAAAGTATGGAACAGTGGGACGCCTGGGTGGCTCAGTTGGTTAAGCAGCTGCCTTCGGCTCAGGTCATGATTCCAGCGTCCTGGGATCAAGTCCCACATCGGGCTCCTTGCTCAGCAGGGAGCCTGCTTCTCCCTCTGCCTCTGCCTGCCACTCTGTCTGCCTGGGCTCACTCACTCTCTCTCTGACAAACAAATAAAATCTTTAAAAAAAATTTTAAAAAAAGTATGGAACAGAGATATATAGATGCTAGAAAGGAGTGGTAAGGGTACTGTAATTCTACACTTCACTGCATGTATAAGTGAAGTACAGTATGATTAAAAGACTGGTTCTCTTGAATCACAGGTCAGTATTCTTTTTAATCTCAATAGTTCCTGCTTGCATATTGCTTTCCTGCTAGGACTACCATTAAACTTATTAGCAAAGGCCAGGATCTTAAAGAAATTAGTCTGGAACTAAAAGAAAAAAGTTTGATAAATACCAGATTTTAATATGAAAGTATTTACACCATTAGTGTTTTACTGTATTAGTTTTCCAGGGCTACTACAGCCAAGTGTCACAGACTTGGTGGGTCAATTAACAGAAATGTATTTTCGAATGGCTCTGTAGGTTAGAAGTCCAAGATCAGTGTCAGCAGAATTGGTTTCTATTGGGACCTTTCTCCTTGGCTTGTATAGGTGGCTGTCATTTCCTTGTGTCTTAATATTGTGTTCCACCTGTATGTGTCCAAAAGTCCTCTTTCTTATAATGACCCAAGTCATATTGGATTAGGTCCACTTGAATTAAGTTAAAATAAAGTCCTTATCTCTTTAAAGACCCTGTTGCCAAAAATAGTTACATTATAAGCTACTGGTGGTTAGGTTTTCAATATATGACTTTTGGGGCAACACAGTTCAGCCCATAACATATACTACTACTGATACGAATTCTTTAGGTAGGTAAGATTTGGAGGCCCACATTTTTCTTTGTTTTATTTTTAAGCTATTACATAGTGCTTGCTGTGCTCAAGGAACTAAAAAGTAAAAAATTCTAAAGGTATATTGAGGCCTCTTCGATTGACCATGAATACAACTTCATAGAAAACGTGTTAAAGAATAGCCTGTTTTTATTTTTAAAAAATAAAGGTTGTCTTTTACTGGAAGGTGATATAAAGTTTGCCATCTTCGTAAGGCTATGATGATGAAAATAATATATCTTTTAAGTGGAACCACTTTTAGGTGTTCACACTTTTTAATTTCATTTACCTTCAGTAATTTTTCCTTTACTACATCCTTAGTCTGATAATGAGTTTACTAACTCAATAGTTTACATAGATTTGCAGTTCTGTAACATTTCTTGACACATACTGCTGCTGCTAAGTTCCATGATCAAAAATTTTCCTTGTTTTATGTCATGTTTTCCCCTCATATGACCACCTGAAGCATTGTTTTCATGATATGATATCCTCTATTATCTTTTCTATCACTGTTTTTTATCCTTAGCATTTATTCATTACTTAAATGGATGCTTCTTTTTTTTTTTTTTTTGTAGAGTGTGTTGCTGGCATTATTCTTTTTTATTTTAAAATTTTTATTTTTTATTTTTATTTTTTTAAAATATAATCACTTTTATTTTTTTTCTTTAAGCTTTTTTATTTAAACATATAATGTAACCCCAAACCCTCTCCCAACCACCCCCCTCAGTTTGTTTTATGACATTAAGAGTCTCTTTTGGTTTGTCTCCCTCCCAGTACCATCTTGTTTCATTTTTTCTTTTCCTACCACCTTAACCCCCACCCCCGTTGCAGCTCCACTTCCTCATATCAGGGAGATCATGTGATAGTTGTCTTTCTCCGATTGACTTATTTTGCTAAGCATAATATGCTCTAGTTCCATCCGTGTCATCGCAAATGGTAAGATTTGATTTCTTTTGATGGCTGCATAGTATTCCTAAATGGATGCTTCTGCTTTAAACCTAAGATTATGAGATTTATCAGATATTAATAAGTTAATGTGTGACATTTGTTTTTCTGCTTACTTGGAAATATCAAATTTATATGACCATGCCCATTAATATAGGTATAATAAAAGATTGTCCATTAACTATATGTTTGCTTTTTTAAAGTAGGATTGCTTTGTTTGGCAAGAAAAAAAAACCAGAAACAAGAAAGCCTACTAGTATGGAAACATTTGCTATTCAGGTTAGAAGCATTCTGATATTGTTATCGGGACTACCTGACATTTGAGAGAAATTGTATTTATTATTTCTATGTATTATCATATTATTATATTAAATCTTTAAAAAAGATTTGATTGCAAAGTAAAATCTCAAGGTACCACTACATAGGCACTAGAATGATTAAAATTAAAAGAACAGATAACACCAAATGCTGATGAAGATGTGGAACAACCAGAATTCTATACATTGTCAGTGGGCATGTAAAAATGGTATAGTCACTTTGGGAAGAGATCTATAGTTTCTTTATACACCTACCCTATGACCCAGCAATTCCACTTCTTCTTAGGTGTTTCCAAGAGAAATGAAAACATATGTCTACAGAATGACTCACACAAGAATGTTTATAGCAGTTTTATTCATCATAGCCCCAAACTGGGTATAGCCCATATGTCCACCAACAGGAGAATAAATAAACTGTAGTATATTAACACAATGGAAAGCACTCGGTAATAAAAATGGAATGGATTATTGATGTACAGGAATATGGCTGAATTTAGGAAACATTTTGCTGAGTGAAAGAAGCCTCGAAAGAGCACATGTTATATGAATCTGTTTATATCAAGTTCAAGAAGAAGTACAACTAATCTATGGTTGAGAAAGGTAAGAACAGTAGAAGGCTGGGAGTGGTGATTTACCAGAAAGGAATGAAGGAACTTTCTTGAGAAATGATGATAATCCTGTATCTTGATAGGGACTTGTCAAAATTTGGTGAAAGTACATATAAGATTTGTGTATATTATTACATGTGAATTTTACTAAAACTCATAAATAAATACTAAATTCTAGTTAATTATATGCACACTGAAGTGTTTAAACTTTTTTTTTTTAAGATTTTATTTATTTGTTATAGAGAGAGAGCGAGCATAGGCAGACAGAGAGGCAGGCAGAAGCAGAGGGAGCAGCAGGCTCCCCGCCGAGCAAGGAGCCCGATGTAGGACTCGATCCCAGGATGCTGGGATCATGACCTGAGCGGAAGGCAGCTGCTTAACCAACTGAGCCACCCAGGAGTCCCTGAAGTGTTTAAACTTTTTAAAAAAGATTTTATTTATTTGGGAGAAACAACGATCAGGAGCATGGGTGGGCAGAGCTGAAGGAGAGGGCGAAGCAGACTCCCCAGTGATCAGGGAGCCCGAGGGGCACCCGGGTGCCCCTGCATATTGAAGTGTTTAAAGGGAAATATGTACTAGGGACACCTGGGTAGCTCAGTCGGTTAAGTGTCTGCCTTCAGGTCATGATCCCGCAGCCCTGGCATTGAGCCTCGAATCCGGCTCTCTGCTCAGCGTCGAGCCTGCTTCTCCCTCTGCCTGCCTCTCCCCCTGCTTGTGTTCTCTCTCTCTTTCTCTCTGACATATAAATGAATAAAATCCTTAAAAAAAAAATAGGGGAGGGAGTGTACTGATATCTGTATGTTGCTTTAAAACAAAAAATAAGGTGGATTAATAAATGGATAAATGAGTAGCAAAATATTAATGGAAGAGTCTAAGTAATTAGTATATGAATGTTAACTGTAAAATTCTTTTAAATTTTTGTACGTTTGAGAATTTTCATAGTGGAATGTTAAGACGGGGAAAAGCATTTGATACCCAAAAGCAGTTGCTTCCTTATTTACTTCACAAAGTAAAGCAAAGTAAGCAAAAACCTCTATTATGTTTCTGCTGCATATAATTTTTCACAGAACTCATATGAAATACTGCTGGGTTGTGTGTGTGTGTTTCCAGAAGAAAATTTAATCTGATTTACATACTTCTAGGTACATTGTTAACCAAAATGTGGCCACTGAGGATAGTTAAAAAGATTAATCAGCGTCCTGTCTCTGGCTGGTCCAGAATTGCAAAATAAAAAGTTCCACATTCCTTATTCTCTATACAAAACATGTTTATTTTTTTTTAAAGATTTTATTTATTTATTTGACAGACAGAGATTACAAGTAGGCAGAGAGGCAGGCAGAGAGAGGAGGAAGCAGGCTCCATGCTGAGCAGAGAGCCCAATGCGGGGCTCGATCCCAGGACCCTGGGATCATGACCTGAGCCGAAGGCAGAGGCTTTAACCCACTGAGCCACCCAGGTGCCCCCAAAACATGTTTTTTAAAATGAAAGTTCCAGGGAGCAATACATAGAACCCTGATGGATTTCTTTATGTTATCATGTTATTTTGTTTATATACACCATTGAGAAGTAACTTGTTTATCTAATCTTAACTCATCATTTCAAATTCTGGTAAGTTTGGGAGGTCTTAATAAAGGGATAAATTGTTATCATTTTCAGCATCAGACGTTTTTCCTCCTACCTCTGTCCTAAGAATTTACTTAAAGTTTTATCACAATTTATAAAAAGCAAGTACTGCCAGGCCATTTGTTGGAATTTCTGTGTAATTATGTGTGATTAAAGTAGGGGGATACCTGGGTGGCTCAGTGGGTTAAAGCCTCTGCCTTTGGCTTAGGTCATGATCCGATGACCTGATCGAGCCCGAATAGGGCTCTCTGCTTAGCGGGATGCCTGCTTCTCCCTCTCTCTCTCTGCCTTCCTCTCTGCTTGCTTATGATCTCTATTTGTCAAATAAATGAATAAAATCTTTAAAAAAAATAGGAAAGGGGCAGCTGGCTGGCTCAGTTGGGGGAGCCCATGACTCTTAACCTTGAGGTCATGAGTTCCAGCCCCATGTTGGGTATAGTTACTATAAAAATAATAATAAATAAAGTAGGGAAATACATCACAGCCTTTCCTCCTCAGTGACTTATTTACATTTTGGGTGAATGCAGTTGGTTTTGAACATATGTTAGCTATGGAGATAGAAAGGGCCCTACAATTTGCAGCAGGTTTTGCCTGGTTTAAATTTTCCTTAGGCTTTTTGGAATAATTGAGGGGGGAGGAAGGTGAATTATAAACACCTCATAAATTTTTGACCGGTTTGATATTAATTCAAAATTGCTTAGTTGTTAAAAATGTAAATTTAAATAGGATTTCTAAATTCTGCCCAAAAATACTTGCTACAAACAAAGAATTTAAGTTTACAGAGGTTAATCTGAGGGCAAAACACCTCATACAAGGTCATAGGATAAATTTAAATAGCATAGAATCCAAGTTTAGAATGAATTTCTCACATTTCAGGTTTTCTTCTGGAATCACTTCTTTCCGTAATTTATAATGCTTCATAGTTGAATGTATTTGACTCAACTCATTGAATATGCATTCTTTCAAGAAAGTATCATTTTATCTTGTTTACTCAAGAATCAAGATACAGTTAACGCATGTGTCTCTGTATTGTGAGAGTAATTATCACTCTCTCTGAAAAGCAGTTCAATCCCCGTTAAAAAAATAAGGGCTCAGTAAAGGTTTTTAAATAGTAGAAAAATGACATTGTCTGCTTCTCTCAGAAATCACCAGTGGGGAAAAAGGTAGAAAAATGCAAACTCCATCTTCAGTAAGAGCAGGGAATATCTCTAACACCAACTCACAAAATTGAATAAGGGCTGTCAAATGTAACAAAGGCCAAATGAGTTTGAGAAAATGATGAAAAAATGATGAAAAAAAAAAAGAAAAATGCCTACATTTGCAGATCTCCGTAAAAGCCAATAGAATATATGCTCCAAAGGAGGTGGTCTGCCCTGAGGAGCAAAAATAAACAATTTTGGGGGCGCCTGGGTGGCTCAGTAGGTTAAAGCCTCTGCCTTCAGCTCAGGTCATGATCCCAGGGTCCTGGGATCGAGCCCCACGTCAGGCTCTCTGCTCAGCAAGGAGCCTGCTTCCCTTCCCCTCTTTCTCTGCCTGCCTCTCTGCCTACTTGTGATCTCTGTCTGTCAAATAAATAAATAAAATCTTAAAAAAAAACAATTTTGGAAATATTCATATGCTGCCAATAGGAAGTTCTCAGTGTCTAGTTTAGTACCACAAAAGGGGAGAGGAGAAGCTGGATGAGAAATTGGAAATATACTGTGTTTTTCTTAAATGTGAAGAAAGCAATGTGAGGAAAGAGACCCTGTATTATGAGCAACTTGCAGTTGCCAATCTGTTGGCTGGGAAGAAGTTAAGAATAAAATACAGGCATACGTTGGAGAAATTGTGGGTTTGGATCTAGACCACCACAATAAAGCAAGTATCACAATAAAGTAAGTCAAAATTTCTGTTTCCCAGTGCATGTAAAAGTTATGTTTACAATATACTGTAGTCTATAAAGTGTGCAATAGCATTATGTCTAAAAAAACACCTAGGTACATACCTTAATGAAAATACTTTATTGCTGGGGTGCCTGGGTGGTTCCGTGTGTTAAAGCCTCTACCTTCGGCTCAGGTCATGATCCCAGAGTCCTGGGATCGAGCCCCGCATCTGGCTCCCTGCTCACCAGGGAGTCTGCTTCCTCTTCTCTCTCTGCCTGCCTCTCTGCCTACTTGTGATCTCTGTCTGTCAAATAAATAAATAAAATCTTTAAAAAAATACTTTATTGCTAAAAATGCTAACCATCATCTGAACTTTCAGCAAGTTGTCATCTTTCTGTTGGTGGAAGGTCTTGTCTTGATGTTGATGGTTGTTGACTGACTAGGGTGGTGGTTGGTGGTTGAGGGTTGGGGTTGCTGTGGCATTCTTAAACTAAGACAACAATGAAGTTTGCTATTTTGATTGACTCTTCCTTTCACAAATGATTTCTTTGTAGCATCTGATGCTGTTTAATAGCATTTTACCCACAGTTGAGTGTATTGGAAGCTGCAAAAAAGAGAATATTCTGAAAACCATAGTAAGATGCAATCCAGAATTGTGATGCCTCCAGCGTTGCTGTTCTTTTTCAAGGTTGCTTTGGCTATTTTGGGTCTTTTGTGGTTCCATACAGATTTTAGGATTGTTTGTTAAGCTCTGTGAAAAATGCTGTTAGCATTTTGATAGGGATTGCATTGAATGTCTACACATTATAGACATTTAAAAATATTTGTTCTTCCAATCCATGAGCATGGAATGTCTTTCCATTTTTTTGTGTCTTCAGTTTCTTTCATAAGTGCTTTACAGTTTTCAGAGTACAGATCTTTTACCTCTTGGATTAGGTTTATTTCTAGATATATTATGGTTTTTCATGCAATTATAAATGGGATCGATTCCTTAATTTCTATTTCTGCTGCTTCATTTTTGGTATATAGAAATGCAACAGATTTCTGTACCTTGATTTTATATCCTGAGACTTTTCTGAATTCATGTGTGAGTTCTAGCAACTTCGGGGTGAAGTCTTTTGGGTTGTCTACATACAGTATCATTTTGTTTGTGAAGGGTTAAAGTTTGACTTCTTCCTTGCTGATTTATTTCTTTTTGTTGTTTGCTAAGGCTAGGACTTCCAGTACTGTTTTGAACGACAGTGGTGAGAGTGGGCATCCCTATTGTGTTCCTGATCTGAGGGGGAAAGCTCTCAGTTTTTTCCCACTGAGGATGATATTAGTTGTGGGTCTTTTGTAAATGGCCTTTATGATGTTGAAATATGTTCCCTCTATCCCTATTTTCTTGAGGGTTTTTTTTTTTTTTTAATCAGGAAAGGATGCTGTGTTTTGTCAGATGCTTTTACTGCATCTATTGAGAGGATCATATGGTTCTTGTCCTTTCTTTTATTAATGCAGTGTATCACATTGATTGATTTGCAAATATTGAACCACCCCTGTAGCCCAGGAATAAATCTCACTTGATCATGGTGAATAATCCTTTTAATGTACTCTTGGATCCTCTTGGCTTGTATCTTGAGAATTCTTGCATCATTGTTCACTGGGGTTATTGGTCTGTAATTCTTTTTAGTGGAGTCTTTGTTTGGTTTTGGAATCAAGGTAACGTTGGCCTCATAGAATGAGTTTGGAAGTTTTCCTTAAATTTCTATTTTTTTGGAACAGCTTCAGAAGAATAGATATTAATTATTCCTTAAATGTTTGGTAGAATTCTCCTGGGAAGCCATCCAGCCCTGGACTCTTTTTGTTGGGAGATTTTTGATTACAGATTCAGTTTCTTTGCTGGTTATGTGTCTGTTCAAATTTTCTATTTCTTCCTATTTCAGTTTTGGTAGTTTATATGTTTCTAGGAATTTATCTGTTTCCTCCAGATTGCTCAATATTTTTGTCATATAATTGTTCATAATATTCTCTTAGTCATTTATATTTCTGCAAAGTTGGTTGTGACCCTTCCTCTTTCATTCATGATTTTATTTATTTGGGTCCTTTCTCTTTTGGATAAGTCTGGCTATGGGTTTATCAGTTTTGTTAATTCTTTCAAAGAACCAGCTCCTAGTTGTGGTAATCGGTTCTGTTTTTTGTTTTTCTTTTTAATTTCTATATCATATACTTCTGCTCTAATCTTTATTATTTCCCTTCTTCTGCTGGTTTTAGGTTTTACTTGCTGTTCTTTTTCCAGCTCCTTTAGGTGAAAGATTAGGTTGATTATTTGAGACTTCTCTTGCTTGTTGAGGAAGGCTGTATTGCTATATACTTCCCTCTTATGACTGCCTTTGTCCTGTTTTCATTTTCTCCCATTTTAAAAAAATTTCTTCTTTAATTTCCTGGTTAACCCATTCATTCTTTAGCTGGATGTTCTTTAACCTCCATGTATTTGTGGTCTTTCCAAATTTTTTTGTGTGGTTGACTTCAAGTTTCATAGTGTTATGGTCTGAAAATATGCATGGAATAGGATCTCAATATTTTTATAGTGATTGAGGCCTGATTTGTGACATAGTATGTGATCTATTCTGGAAATATTCCATGCACTCAAAAAGAATGTGTATTCTGATACTTTATGTGAATGTACTGTATGTATCTGTGAGATCCATCTGGTCCAGTGTGTCATTCAAAGCCCTTGTTTCCTTGTTGATCTTCTGCCTAGATGATCTGTCCATTGGTGTAAGAGGGGTGTTAAAGTCCCTTACTATTATTCTGTTATCATCAGTGGGTCTCTTTAAGTTTGTTATTATTTGATTTATATATTTGGCTGCTCCCAGGTTGAGGGTATAAATATTTACAACTGTTAGATCTTGTTGGGTAGACCTCTTTATTATGATATAGTGCCCTTCTCCATTTTTTATCATGGTCTTTGGTTTAAAATCTAGTTTGTCTGCTACTAAGTAGGGCTAGTCCATCTTTCTTTTGATGTTCACTAGCATGACTGATCGTTCTCTACTCCCTTTCAATCTGGAGATGTCTTTAGGTCTAAAATAAGTCTCTTGTAAGCAGCATATCAACGGGTCTTGTTTTTTTTAATCTATTCTGACACCTGATGTCTTTCAATTGGTACATTTAGTCCATTTACATGCAGAGTAATTATTGATTGATATGAATTTAGTACCATTGTATTACCTGTAAAGTTGCTGTCCCTGTAGATTTTTTTCTAGTCTTTGTTGCTTTTGGTCTCTTTCCTACTCAGAGCGTCCCCTTTAATAATTTCTTGTAAAGGTGGTTTGGTGTTCATTAGCTCATTTAGGTTTTGCTTGTCTTGGAAAGTCTTTATCTCTCCTTCTATTCTGAATGACAGCCTTAGTGGATAGAGTATTCTTGGCTGCATATTTTTCCCATTCAGCATGTTGAATATATCAGGCCATTCTCTTCTTGCCTGCCAAATTTCTGTGGACAGGCCTGCTGCCTACCTTTCATGTCTGTCCTTGTAGGTTAAGGATCTTTTGTCCCTACCTGCTTTTGGAATTTTCTCTTTATCTTTGTATTTTTGCAAGTTTCATTATGCTGTCTTAGTGTTGACCTGTTTTTATTGATTTTGAGGGTAATTCTCTGTGCCTCTTGGACTTGAATGCCTGTTTCCTTCCCCAGATTAGGAAAGTTCTCCGCCAAAATTTGTTCAAATAAACCTTCTGCCCCTTGTTCCCACTCTTCTCCTTCTACAGCTCCTTTGATACAGATTTTATGCGCTTTGTGGAATTGCTGAGTTCCCTAAGGTCTGTATTTTCTCTTTTTTTTTTTTTTTTAAGATTTTATTTATTTATTAGTTAGAGAGAGAGAGAGAGCGAGCACAGGCAGACAGAGAGGCAGGCAGAGGCAGAGGGAGGAGCAGGCTCCCTGCCGAGCAAGGAGCCTGATATGGGACTCGATCCGAGGACGCTGGGATCATGACCTGAGCCGAAGGCAGCCGCTTAACCAACTGAGCCACCCAGGCGTCCCGGTCTGTATTTTCTTTATGTCTTCTTTTCATTTTCATTATTTTCCATAACTTTATCTTCTGTATCACCTGTTTGATCCTCTGGTTCTTCCATCTTCATTGTTATTATATCCAGTGGTTTTGCTTCTCATTTACAGTATTTTTTATTTTGGCGTGATGAGTTTTTAGGTCTTTTATCTCTGCAGCCAGGGTTTCCCTAGTGTCTTCTTTCTTTGCTTCCTTCAAGCCCAGGTAATATTCTTATGACTGTTGTTCTAAATTCTTCATCAAATATATTGCTTATACCTATTTTGAGAAAATCCCTGGGTGTGATTTCTACTTGGTCTTTTTTTTGGAGAGAATTCTTCCATCTTGCCATTATGTCTAGGTTTCTGTCTTTTGCTTTTATTAAAGCTTGTTTTGTTTCATGCTTGTGAGGAAGGGTTCATACACTGTCTGGGGCCTGGTGCTTCAGGAAGTGTTTCTGGTATGTGCTGTGTGCACTCTGTTGCTGTGTTTTGGTTGCTCTTTCCCACAGGTCAGTCCTATACAGAATTCCTCCTTGCTTGCAGTGGGGAGTGTTTGGATCTTTAACTAGATGTGTTTTGATTTGTTTGTTAAGATAAGCCCGATTTGGGGTGGAGGGGAGATAAGAGAAACTGTAAGCTTGATTCCAGAGGGAAAAAAAAAAAGGAAAAAAGAAAAGAGGGGGGGAAAAAAAGCCTGATCCAAAAAATGAGAAAAGGAAACAAACCAACAAATGAACAAAAAACTATAAGCCTGATTCCAAATTAAAAAGAAAAAGATATATATGTAAAATAAAAATTAAAAATTAAAAAAGAAAGCCTGGTCCTATTTCCACCAGAACTAGAGCTGAGGCTTTGAAGCACTCTGTGATCAGTAGACTTGGTACATGCAGGGGCCTGTGTTGTTCTTCTGAGGGAGAGGCCCACTGCGCTGGCTCCCAGTTAGACCTGCCTTAGTAAGATGCCCTGTCCGGGCTCAGAGGAGCAGGGTTTGGTATAAGTGACTCCAGCCTCCACTAGAGGCACTGTGTTTGTTTCTGATCCTTGCTGGGAGTTGGGGGACTTAAGGGGGTTGGAAGATGGCATCATCCCGCCCTCTCATCCTAGACAGGGGGACTTGGGGCCACTGCTGTTCAGGAGGTCCTCACAGAAAAGCAAACAGTCTCCCCTCTTGTGGTTCAGGCTTCTTTCAGATCCCTGCCCTCAACCTGTCTGTGCCTGATTGTGGGCATGCCCAGTACCATAGTTCTCCTGTGTTTTACCTCTTGCCATGGACTGGGATTCAAATCTCCAAATCTTTAAGGACCCGACAAGGTGTGGACCCTCTCCCCTCCCCCAGGGAGAGCCCTGCAGTGCTGCACCTTACACTGTTCTGTCCCAGAAAAGAAGCCACATGGCACACACATGGTGGCTGGCATCTATGATGAATGAAGCACTACAAAAAGCTCTGACCAGGTTATCTGTCCTCTGCTCTCCTCTGTCCCCTGCTGTTGGAACAGTGCTCAATGATGCTCAGTGGGCCTTTTGTCCTTGGAGACGCAAAATACCCTTTTCCAAATGTACACCAAGAAGCGGAGCATTCTCTCCCAGTGTGACCTAGGGAACACCCACACTACAGTGTCTTCCAGAACCCTACGTACTGCTTTCTCTCCTGTTCTTTACCTCTCTCCCTGACTTCTCTCCAGGAAAAGGGCCCCTTCCCTTCTGTGGCACTGTGGCTTTTCTCTCCCCCAGTTCACATCTCCAGACCTTGCATCTGCCACATTCTCCCTCCAAATGTGCAGTTTTCTTAATCTTCAGATCGATTTCTTAGTTGTTCAAAATGATTTGATGTTGATCTAGCTGTGTTTGAGGGATGAGGCAAGTCCAGGGTCCCCTTACTACTCCCTGCTTTCTTAACACTGATCGATTGTTTCAAAATATTGAAGTAGGGGGCACCTGGGTGGCTCAGTCATTAGGCATCTGCCTTCCGCTCAGATCATGATCCCAGGGCCCTGGGATCAAGCCCCGCATCGGGCTCCCTGCTTGGTGGGAGGCCTGCTTCACCCTCTCCCACTCCCCCTGCTTGTGTTCCCTTTCCTGTTGTGTCTCTATCAGATAAATAAATAAAATCTTTTAAAAAAATATTGAAGTAGGGGCGCCTTGGTGGCTCAGTGGGTTAAAGCCTCTGCCTTTGGCTCAGGTCATGATCCCAGGGTCCTGGGATCGAGCCCCGCATTGGGCTTTCTGCTCCGCAGAGAGCCTGCTTCCCTTCCTCTCTCCCTGCCTTCTCTCTGCCTACTTGTGATCTCTGTCAAATTAAAAATAAATAAATAAATAAATAAATAAAAATATTGAAGTAGAATTCCTATTAAAAAGCCATAAATACTTTTGAAGTTTAAATACATTATCTCTTAATGAGAGGGACTAAGTCTAAGATAAGCAAGGTGTTGGCACAAACTGTTTGAGTTGATGACAAAAGTGTAAATATGACTATTACTTCCTTTTGCCAATGGTTATCACCTGTTTACTGATACCAGCCTGTTTCATAGCCTACATGTAAGACTTCAGCATTGTTAAGTAGAACACTCTTTCATAAATGTATGGACTTTCTTCTTTTAAGGAACATTCATTCTAAGGAGTTAGGGAATGGCTTAAACATGTACAAATCGGAAAAACAGAAGTTTATTCATTCAGCAGATATTGGTCATTGTGTGCCAGGCACTGATCTGGGTATTAGACATCAATCACCAGAAACAGATAAAAACATTTGCAGTCAGGTGGGAAGAGGAATGGAGACATAAACAATAAACATAGTAAGAAATGCGTGTAGTATATTAGAAAAGTATAAAGGCTATGCAAAAAGGAAAATATTTACAATAATAAGAGGAATTACAAGTGCAGGGGGGAGAGGAAGAACCATCAGAGGAGATTGAGAAGACAGAATCCTAAGAGTTACATAAGAGAGTGTGATGATCTAGAAGCCTAGAGAAGAAAGTTTATCAAAGTAGAGGGCATGATGAGTGGATAGGAGCCAGTCACTTAGCTCCTCAATGAGTTGGACAGGAAGAGAGACTGTAGGTTTTAGCAACAGGAAGTTCACATTGGTTGTATCGACAAGTTTCAGTATATTTGTGCTGTTTAATTCCTTTTGGTCAGAGAGGAAGGATCCCAAGAAAGACAGTTACTGCTAAACTTTCTTCTTTCTGTGGTCTTGTGCTCCTAGTGGTATTTTGACCTGGGGTAAGTCATTGTGTAGCATCTAGATTGCTATTCACAGGAAACTTAGGATACTGTTGTTTTTGCTTGAATGTCAGCCTGGTCAGTGTGAACAAATGGCTGTTAGGATTACACTGAAAACAGCAGTAGGGACTGAGATTTCTGTTGTGAGAACCCCAAACTCAGAACTGCAGGAACTAGTCATTTGGTAGGTATCATCATTTAGATTCAGAAGAGCTAACTAAGAGAATCTGTGATGTGTGGGCATTACAACCCGTTGACTCGAGGTGGCATTCCTCGAGGTTGCTATAGAAGTAAAGAAAATAGCTTACAGAGGAAAAAATTCCGCCCTGATTTTAACTGTGTAGTCCACTAAGAAAAAGAGTACCAAGTCAGGTGGAGACTTTGCCTTTTTAATTTTAGCTTAATGTGTTATTCTAGATTTAAAATACCTGTGATTAACTTGGTGGTGTGGGGGGGCTGCTAATCAGAAATTCAACATTTAAGTGACTGTCACGCTAGCGAGGGTATACTGAGCAGACAGAATCATCATAACATGTGGGCCGAGATGAGGCTGCTCTAGACAAGCCTCTCAAAGTTAATTGATGGAAACTTCCCACCTTCAAGAATTGTTTTTACCTTAGCAGTGCTTTGCCAAGACTGCTGAAACACAGCTGTGGGTGCTGTGCCAACACCCACATTGCCAGTGTCAGGAAGGATGTACTTTTAAACCTCTAATTTATCTAATAATGTCTTTAGTGATTTGTGTAGGTTTGGCATTGTGATGAAAATGCTTCCTAGCCTGGTTTATAATGAGACTTCAGTTTGCAGCCTTAAAATGTATATTGTCTAGATATGCGTGTGGAAGGTACTAACAAGTCAACTTAGAAAAAGATCTAAAATACTGTCCTGTCCATCTAACAGGACTTATTTATGCATGATATTTGAAAATGAATGCAAAGTAAATGTTTTTATGCCAAAATAATTTATTGTGGTTTCTGCTCTGTACCAAGATGGTGATATACAGTGCTAGAAGAAAGCTACCTTTCAGATTCGATTCCAGTCTGAGTCCTTTTCTTTTCTCTATTGGAAAATGTAGATTGGACTCTTGTTGGCCTATAGAATGGAGATAGGATAATAAGCTCTTGTAAATAAGTATTTTTAAAGAGGTAGGAAATAGTACTCTCTTGTTTGAAATATTAAACTTCGTAACCAGTTGATGACAGTATTTTTTTAAATTATTTATTGCAAATAATTTTTCTGAACAAGGCTTAAAGATGCTTCCATCCTCATATTACATTGCCAATGGGATTTTTTAAAATTTAAATTTAGTATATTTATTTTTATTTTATTTTATTTTATTTATTTAAGCTTTTTTTAATTTAAACATATAATGTAACCCCACCACCCTCTCCCAACCCCTCTCCCCGCCCCTCAGTTTGTTTTATGACATTAAGAGTCTCTTTTGGTCTGTCTCCCTCCCGATCCCATCTTGTTTCATTTTTTCTTTTATTTATGGTATAGGTATGGGTCTTTAAGAAAACCTATACCTATGGTATAGGTATGGGTCTTGAAGGATTCTTTCCTAACTAGTACACTCACTGCAAGAATTGATTACAGAGTTCAGCCTATGAAGCTTGACAGAGTCTGGATTTTTGCCTTACAGTACATAACATTGAGAAAGTCACTATACACAGAAGTTCAAATATGCATCCATTAACATAAATAGCTTTAATGAAGTGGCATGATTTATTTATGTGACTATACTTGGAATTAAAACTAAATGGACCCCTAATTAATGATATTTCAACATTGTACAAAGCTATGAATATCGTTTATATATGGATTAGATTTAAACTAGACAAGGATTTATTTTTACTTATGAATATATAAAGTCTATACTTTGATGCCTAAACAAACAAGAAAGTAATAAATTGGTATGCATGAAAGCACGTTTCCTTTTGTTCTCAGGATGTGAATTGCTTGAAGATAGGAATGGTAAGCACTTCAGAAATATCTGTTAACATATATAAATAGCAAAGGATCTTTCTTGGACTGTATTTGAGGGCCTTAACATGATTAATTTGACTTTAAAAGAGCTAGTCTCTCAAAATGACACACACTGCAAAAGTTAAAAAAAATGTTGAATCCTACTTTGCTCCAGCAATGTTCTCAAGGTAATAACAATTTTAACTGCAATTCTACAAACTGCTGTGAGTTTTGGCCATTCTCTGGTACTTGCTCTGCAATACATTTGCCAAACTTTGAGACCTTCGTGCATCAGCATCGTAAATGCTTTTGTCCAGGGCTGTATGAGAAATGATGAAAGAAAGCAGTTTACTATGTTATTATCATGTTAGTCACTTCTGGTAATTCTCTTAAGAATGACAAGCTCTAATTAAGATTTTATTTGACTTGTATCAAATATTCACTGATGTGACTGTTTTAAAATATATTTGCAATTCTGATTTTCCAGAAATAATCACTTTGATTTCAGAGTCAAAATCATAAGAACTTATTCATCCTAAGTGTTACAGCTTTCTGACAGGTAGAGATAGCTGATGTGGGTGAAGTGTCTAGCTAGATGTTTTATATCCAGCTATTAGTCAGCTAATCCTCCTCCCTACTTCACTGAAAATATTTTCATTCTGTCTGACAAAAAGTAAAAAATTACATTAACTGTGACTAAAAATGTATTGCAGGTGACACATTAATGAGACTAATGGTTCTTGCCTTATTCTCTAAAGTTTTCACATTCTTACCTTTGGTGAACCTAGATTCTAAGTATTTTAATAATTACACTAAAGATGTCTTTTTCTTCCTTGGTAGTGGGAGGAATTCTAGGGACTATGATTACAATAAAGGTGTTTAGGTAATTTTAATATAAATTTTGAGACAAAAGGACCAAGTAAATCTTGTAACTATATACTAAAAGTCCACTTATGCAAAATATTTGGAAGTGTCCAGTTAGTCAAAGTAAAGCATGATAGAAAGTTAAAAAACAAGCAGTGCTGAGTTTATTTAGGTTTATGAAGAAAAATTTTAACTTATCAAAAAAACCTCAGTTAACTTAGCATAAAAGGAGAAATGGTAATACAGCTTATAAAGCATTTGGATTTCAAGGGATGTCACCAATTTATTTCACAATTGCTAAAGGGCAGTAGCTTTCAAAAATTTTTTTGTCATAATCAAGATTCAGTATATACTTATACATATATACAGACTACTTAGCCTTACTTCATATACCCTAGTTCCTATTTTTAAAAAAAGGGTGGCTGGGATTGAGCCCCACTTTAGGCTCTCTGCTCAGTGGGGAGCGTGCTTCTTCCTCTCCCTCTGACCCTCTACCCCCGGCCTGGCTTGTGCTCTCTCTCTCTCTCTCTCTCTCAAGTAAATAAATAGAATCTTAAAAAAAAATGCCGGTCACAATTCATAAAATTCATTTCATTAGGGACGCTTGGGTGGCTCAGTTGGTTAAGTGGCTGCCTTCAGCTCAGGTCATGATCCCAGCGTCCTGGGATCAAGTCCCACATCGGGCTCCTTGCTCAGCGGGGAGCCTGCTTCTCCCTCTGCCTCTGCCTGCCTCTCTGTCTGCCTGTGCTGTCTCTCTCTGACAAATAAATAAATAAAATCTTAAAAAAAATTCATTTCATTAACCACTAATGGATTGTAACCTACAATTTGAAAAATACTGATGAATGATGATAATAATTTTCTACTTTTTTTTTTTTTTTACCCTTGAGGACTTCAAATATAAACATTGCCATTTTATTTATTTCTAAACCACTCAACCATTCACTTTCTTGGTCTCACCTAAACCTTATTATCACAAATACTGCACTGGCTCCAAAAATCCTATGCACAAGCATCCTATTCTCAGACTACAGTACTTCATCTTTCTAGGTTGTGTGCCCAAGTATTCCCACTAGTTGTTTAATTACGTTTAGACCACCTGATTTGCCACTCATGTCTGTTCTTTCTTTTTTTTTTTTTTAAAGATTTTATTTATTTATTCGACAGACAGAGATCACAAGTAGGCAGAGAGGCAGAGAGAGAGAGGAGGAAGCAGGCTGTCCGCAGAGCAGAGAGCCCGATGCGGGGCTCGATCCCACGACCCTGGGATCAGGGCCCGAGCCGAAGGCAGCGGCTTTAACCCACTGAGCCACCCAGGCGCCCCATGTCTGTTCTTTCTTAACCCATTTAACGTTCATGGTCTAACACTGTAATCACATGCTTAAAAAGATACTAAATTTTAATGTTTCTTCTTCACTTGTTAATACTCACCTTGCAAAATCCCAGACCTTAATGAATTAGACCATTCTTTTTATCAACACATTTTCCAGTGCATGGACATAGATGGAGAAAATTGTACAACCAGAAAGACTGGTTTTATTTAAAAATTGTCTCAATCTTTTAGCAGTAACAGTCCTACTTTCTGACAGGACTGTTTCATACCTACTTTCTCTTCATCCCTCCTGCCCCATATACTTGTATCCTCACCACCCAGTTGATAACCCACTGGTTCTCACAGTGTGGTCCATAGACCAGCAGCATGAACCTCATCTGGAAATGTGTTAGAAATGAAAACTCTGAAGTCATACTTAAGACCTAGCGAGTCAGAAACTCTGGGGATGGGGCCCAGCAATTTGTGTTTTAACAAGCCTTGATTCTGATGCCTGCAAAAGTTTGAGAACTATTGATCTAACCCCATACTTCACTGAGAAGCCATTCTCTAGAATGGAAGCTTCAGAGATGGGTTATTTTTGTTTTAATATATAATTAATATATATATAATATAGTTATATATAGTTAATATGTGTAATATGTTTTAATATATTTAATATATATATACTTTTGTTTTGAAAGTATAGTTGACATACAGTGTTAGTCTCAGGTAAACCACACAGTGAGTCAACAATTATACATTATGAAAAGCTCATTACATGTACTAACCCATCTGTCACCATAAAAATTTAGTATGATAGGGACGCCTGGGTGGCTCAGTTGGTTAAGCGGCTGCCTTCGGCTCAGGTCATGATCCCAGCGTCCTGGGATCAAGTCCTGCATTGGGCTCCTTGCTCTGCAGGGAGCCTGCTTCTCCCTCTGCCTCTGCCTGCCACTCTGTCTGCCTGTGCTCGCTCTCACGCTCTCTCTCTCTGACAAATAAATAAATAAAATCTTTAAAAAAATTTTAGTATGATATTGACTGTATTCCTTATGCTGTACTTTTCATCCCCATGACACTGATTTTATAACTGGGGGTTTGTATCTTTTAATCCCCTTTACCCCTTCCCAATTCCCTCTCCACTGGCAACCACTGCTTTGTTCTTTGTATTTATGAGTCTATTTCTAGTTTTTTTGTTTGTTCATTTGTTTTTTGGATCCCACATATAAGTGAAATCATATGGTCCTTCTTCTGACTTATTTCACTTAGGTCCATCCATGTTACCGTGAATGGCAAGATTTCATTCTTTTTTATAGCTAACTTTCCATAGTATATATACCACACCTTCTTTATCCATTCATCTGTGGATGGACATTTAGGTTGTTTCCTTATCATGGCTGTTGTAAATGGTGCTATAACAAACATAAGGCTGCATATATCTTTTTGAATCCATGTTTTGGCTTTCTTTGGGTGAATCCTCAGAGATGGAATTACTAGGTTGTGTGAGATCTCTTTTAATTTTTTGAGGACCCTCTATGCTGTGTTCTGTAGTGGCTGTACCAATTTACATTCTCACCAGCAGGGCATGAGGGTTCCAAAGGCAGGAGTTTTGGGGGTTTTTTGGTCATTTGTATCCTGAGCACCAGAACAGTGCCTCAAACACTCTAAGCCTCAGTAAGCTACTGTTGACACAAACCTTTAGATGGGAGCTCTCTGATTTTCCCACTAAGAAATCTAGAAACCTCCCTCCATCTTTACCCATTTTCTTCCATTCTTTTCCAACTGGTGAAATGTTCCTTATGCTATCAAAGGTCAGCAATTTCCAGATATGTTCTGGATCTCTCTTCTTCCTGCCTTCTCAGGAAGGTCATCCCCTTTTTCCTGCATTATCTTTCAGTCTTTCTCTACTAGATTATTTCATTTAGTAAACAGTCAGTTTCTATGCCATTCTAAAATAAGAACCGGCGCTGTCCTCAAATGCCCTTTCAGTTACTGCCACACCTCCTTGCCTCCCACTTACCCATTCTAATCTTATTTTCACCTCCACTATTCAATGTTCTTAACAAAGTCAATGATTTTTTTAAACGTCTCTATTGAGATGTAATTCACACAGCATAAAAGTTACCCATTTAAAATATACAGTTCAGTGGTTTTAGTATATTCATAATTGTTTAACCATCACTAACTACAATCCAAGATTCAGAACATTTTCATACTGCAAAAAGAAACCTCCTACCCATCAGCAGTTACTCCCTATTCACCTCACCTCTCTGCCCTAGGCTACTGCTGCTGTACTCTATTTCTGTAGGTTTTTGCCTGTTCTGGACTTTTTATGTAAGTGGAACCATAGAGTATGTGGTCTTTTGTGACTGGCTTTTTTTTTTTTTTTACCATTTTATTAAATCTCAACTTTTATTTCAAACTTAGTGTTTGTTTTATAAGGATAATTTGGTACACATAGAAAATATCAAAAAGACATTAAGAATTACCTCTACCCACTGTCTCACTCCTTCCCTTGCCTAAGAGGCACATAAAGTCCTTTCTTCCCTTATCTAATTTCATTTCCAGTGGTCAGACTTTTAAATATAATCTCACTTGTGTGATATGTGGAAAGGTAAACTTTCACTTTTTTTTTTAACCACTGTAAGATATATTTCTTTTCTTCCCCAAACCACTCCCTATACGTCTCAGCTTTGATCCTTGTCCTGGGTGCCTTCTTTGTTCCCTGTTTTTTCAGTTTGCTTTCCCTGTGGAAGGCACTAGCAGAAGTTAAGAAGATGGGAAGAAAGTAAGGTCAGGGTGTTTGTTAACTGGGCTCCTTTCACTGGGCTCCTGTGCATAGGCTTTACGTTTCTAGTGCGGACTGCTGTGTCTCTGGAATCAGAGCCTGCTCCTTTTCCCCTTGTGATTTCAGGCTTAGAAGTGTGTGACTGGCTTCTATCGCCATAATATTTCTAAGGTTTATCCACATTGTAGCATGTATCAATACTTTATTCCTTTTATGGCTGAATAATATTCCATTGTATGGATATAATGCTTTTATTTATCCATAATCAGTTGATGGATGGTTGGTTGTTTCTACTGTTTGGCTATGATGAATAATGCTGCCATGAACATTCATGTACATGTTTTTATGTGGATGTATGTAAGGGGAATTGCTGGGCTATGTAAGAACTTCAGCATTTTAAGGAACTGCAAAGCAGCTATCCCAGCTACCAGAATATTGTTGTGGCCTGTTTTAGAAAAACAATCTGCCAAATCTGTTATTTTTTTAATTTTAATTTTATTTTTTTAAGATTTTAATTTTTTATTAGAGAGAGAGAGAAAAAACAAGTGAGAGCACAAGGGCTTGGGGAGGGAGAAGCAGACACCCCGCTGAGCAGGGAGCTTGATGTTGTGGGGCTCAATCCCAGGACATGGTGATCATGACCCGAGCCAAAGGCAGCTGCTTAACTATCTGAGCCACCCAGGTGCCCCTGCCATGTCTGTTCTGGCCACGTAATTCACATCCTTGACACATATAAAATACACTTCCCTGACTCCCACCCCCCATAAAGTCTCCCAAAGTTCCATCCCTTAACAGCCTCAGGCTCAGGCTAGAGGTTTAGGAACTCAGTGAGGTCAAGTGCAGGTGAGATTCCTTGGGTACAATTTCTCTCTTTTTTTTTTTAAGATTTTATTTATTTATTTGTCAGAGAGAGAACAAATGAGCACAGGCAGGCAGAGTAGCAGGCAGAGGGAGAAGCAGGCTCCCTGCCAAGCAAGGAGCCCGATGTGGGACTCGATCCCAGGATGCTGGGATCATGACCCGAGCCAAAGGCAGCGGCTTAACCAACTGAGCCATCCATGCATCCCAGGTACAATTTCTTGATGAAAGCTCCTTTGGTATAATTCCACTCGATGTAAAAACGTGTTGACTAAAGAAGCGAACTATCTGGGCACCTGGGAGGCTCAGTGGGTTAAGCCTCTGCCTTTACTCAGGTCATGATCTCAGGGTCCTGGGATCAAGCCCTGCATCCCCCTCTCTGCTCAGCAGGAAGCCTGCTCCCCCACCCCACCCCTCTGCCTACTTGAGATCTCTGTCTGTCAAATAAATAAAATCTTTTAAAATTTTAGGAAAACTATCTACACTCTTCCCATAACTCCCCAATATACAGTGGTGAGGCATGAGAAAACTTTCCTATTCTGAAAGGGTTTGGAAAACAAGAGGCAATTCTCTTTTTATAATTTCTTCCTATGTGATGCAGTTTATTTCAGTAGTTTTAAATATCATCCATACATTCGTGACTTCCAAATTTCCTATTATCTCTGGGCTCCACACTACAATGTCTAATAACTTTCACTTCATTTGATACCTTCATTAGGGTATCTCAAAGGTATTTCCACCTTAACATGCTTTAAAATTAACTCTTGTTTTCTTCTTTACCCTTTGCTTCCACAAACCTGTTCTTTTCCTGGTTTCTCCATCTAGGTGAATGATGCCACCATTCACCTAGTTGCTCAGACCAAAACCCAGGATTCAGCCTTAATTCTTTTCTTTTATTTCTATATTCTAATAATCAGCAAGTTCTGTATTTTCTTTTTTTAGAATATACTATTTTTTTTTTTCAGTTTCACCTGGATCACAACAATCTCCTTATTGGCCACCCTCCTCATTCTTTCCAATTTCCTTTGGCACAGCAGTCAAAGTCATATTTTAATTAATATGTCTGGGTATGGTATGCTCTTGCTCACAATCTTCAGTAGCTTCCCAGTGCACTTTTGAGTGAGATCACTTTCCTTTCCATGATCTATACGGATCTATACTGGCTGTTGCCAGTCCCTCTGACCTTATTCCCTGCCATCTTCCCTCTTTATCCACCATACTTCATCTTCTCTGGGCTTTTTTCAGTTCCTCACATATACCAAGCTCTCAGAAAGGATCTGTACACATGCTGTTTTCTCTGCCTGGAATATTCTCTCCCAACTTCCCACATCCACAGAACCGAATCTTTCTTATCCTTCAAGATAATGGATTCCTGACCATCCCCCTTCTATAATTCTGTACCCTATTTCTTTTATAAAACATCCCAATTTTAAGTTGTATCCTGTTTGTTTACTTATTTATCATCTGTCTCCCTAACTAGATTTTAAGCCCTACTGGGTCAGAGGCCATGTCTGTATTACTCACCAGTGTATACCCAGAGCCAAGGTAGAGTGTATAGCATAATATGCACTCAATAAATATGTGTTGAATACTGTTTAAAGACACAATTTTGTTTTGAGACAGAGATGTTAATAATTAGTAATAATGTTAAATGTATTATTTCCTAATTCTTACTGAAATAGTCCTTTTTTATTTCAGTAATTGCCCTTCCTTTTTGGCTGCTGCTTTAGCCAGAGCCACATCAGATGAAGTCCTTCAGAGTGATCTTTCTGCACATTATATCCCAAAGGAAACAGATGGCACCGAAGGGACTGTGGGTGAGTACCTTTTCTACATTATTTGTTTAAAAATATTAAAATATTCTCATGTGTAGTAACCCACAGAGAATGTCTACACAATATGAAATCTAATTATGTTTACCCACTTGGTGATTTGATAGCGGTAGCCAGAGAAAAAAATGCATGTATTTCAAACTAGTCAATAAAAGGAGGGAAAAAGCTACACCTGGGTGGCTCAGTGGGTCAAGTGCCTGCTCAGGTCATGATCCCAGGGTCCTGGGATTGAGTCCCGCATGGGGCTCCTTGCTCAGCGGGGACCCTGCTTCTCCCTCTGCCTGCTGCTCCCCCTGCTTGTGTTCGCTCATGCCCTCTCTCTCTCTGAGACAAATAAATAAATGCAATCTTTAAAAAAAAAGAAAAGGAGGGAAAAAGAAAAATATAGGTATATTTTGAAAATGGGATGATAATTGGAGCAAGAGATTAACATAACAGAATATTATCAGAATATGGTCTGATAATATCAGGATATTAACAGGATAAATAAATGCCTAGATAAGTGGAAAGAGTAAAGTGAGAAGTGTGAAGACACAACAGAAAAGATGAGTGAGTGAGGGGAGAGCTTGAGCAAGACATATTTCAAATATTTAGCTTATCTTTAAGAATCCAAGTTAAAAAAATCATAAAAATTAAATCAGTTGTAACAAAACTTCTCATTAATTATATTAAATTTTTTAAAAGATTTTTTATTTATTTTTTTGAGAGAGATCACAAGTAGGCAGAGAGGCAGGCAGAGAGAGAGGAGGAAGCAGGCTCCCTGCTGAGGAGAGAGCAGGATGCGGGGCTGGATCCCAGGACCCTGGGATCATGACCTGAGCTGAAGGCAGAAGCTTAACCCACTGAGCCACACAGGCAGTTCTATTAAACTTTATTTCTACCAATAAATAAGTAGAGTTCTACGTGACAACTATGTAACCTGTGATTTAATTGCATGGATCACTGTACATCTTTTTTCCAGGCAAATTAAGAAGCTTTATTTATTTATTTTTAAGGATTTTATTTATTTGAGAGAAAGCACAAGCAGAGGGAGCAGCAGGCAGAGGGAGAGGGAGAAGCAGGCTCCCCGAGGAGCAGGGAACCCGACGCAGGCTTGATCCCAGGACTCTGGGATCAGGACCTAAGCCCAAGGCAGATGCTTAACCACTGAGCTTCCCAAGAGCCCCCAAGAGGTTTTATTAATGAAGGCATATTTATTAACGTATTAGGCTTATACATAGTTGACAGGATCTAAGGAAATAGCAGTTTTTGTAAAAATTAGGAATTACTGGAGTGCCTGGGTGGCTCATTGGGTTAAGCCTTTGCCTTTGGCTCAGGTCATGATCTCAGGGTCCTAGGATCGAGCCCCCATTGGGCTCTCTGCTCAGCAGGGAGCCTGCTTCCCCCTCTCTCTCTGCCTGCCTTTCTGCTTACTTGTGATCTCTGTCTGTCAAATAAATAAAATCTTTTTAAAAAATTAGGAATTACTACCCAAAATTGTTAAGGAATTTTAATATTTCACTTTGTTCTATTTTAAGCATTTGCCTTTAAACATGATACATAAGGAACAGAGAATATATTAATGAATAAGAATAACTAGATCCCAGAGAACTTGAGGCAGATACAAAAGTAAATATATCTGTTCTTCCTCTATCTTTTAGATCATTTTTTATAGAAAATTGGCAAGAAAGGAATTCCTTCTCTTGTTTTTACTGAGAGTAATTGATTCGCTCGGAACCAAATTGTTCCAGAGTCAACTTGGATGGAATTCCTGCTACAAAGCATTGGTCTTTCCTCTGGTGCTGATGCATGGAGTGAAAGCCCTGTAATGAAAAGATGAGGGAGATGAACTCGGCTTCATGGCAGCCTGGGCGGCGGCTGACTCAGCTCCAGCTCAGTACAGTGACATTAACGACTAATGAGTAATTTACAGCTGCGAGGGGGTGGATTGTTACTTGGGACAATTTTCTCTTTTTCACACCCTTTTTTATTTTATTTTTCCATTTCAAGCAGCTATTATTTATATCCTGATGTTCTACCCTCCCTGCAGAAGGAGAATACTTAACGTAGCAAGACTGAAGTGTAGCCCTGCATGCCTGCTTTAGAACTGAACCCCCATAAGATAGCAAAGTGAAATGAAGAGGGTTTTTTTTTTTCTTTTGGTGGTATCATTGGTCATTCTGATTTTCTGTTTTTTCAAGAGATTACCCAGTGTTGTTTCCTTGCCAGGCCTGTGATTCAGAATGATCTATTGTAATTCTAACTCTTTGCAAGTCCTTAATCTCTTTAACCCAAATCTCTCAGTTTGAATTGCACTGTGGAGAATCTCTGCGGGGCAGACAGGGTTTATCCCGTATACAGGTCTGCCCGAGTGGGAGAGGAGCATACTGGGTAAAGCCCGCGCCACTGGTTTCAAGGCACTCACTCAAATCCCCTCTGAATGCCTTTGCCTCTCAGTTGTTTCCAAAAATAGACTAAAAAAAAAAAAATCCTTAACCTAAAGTTCTTTTCCTGTTTATGTCATCTCTACCAGAGTGTTTGCTAAACAACCTTGTATCTCCCGGTACAAATTTAGTTTGGCGGATATAACTCCTCTTCAGACAACCTAAAATCAATTTGAAATATCCCAGTCTAAAAATTAAAAACAAGAAGGGGAAAATTGTCACTAGCACAAAGGAAATTAAAAGAATTTTTTTTAAAGACTATTTATTTGTCAGAGAGAGAGAGAGCACAAGCAGAGGGAGGGGGAGAAGCAGGCTCCCTAGTGAGCAGGAAGTCCCATGTGGGACTGGCTGGGATCATGACTTGAGCCAAAGGCAGACAGATACTTAACCAACTGAGCCACCCAGGCGTTCCAGAGGAAATGAAAAGAATTATGAAAACGTCGTGTAAATAAATCTGAAAACCTGGGTATTTTCTAGAAAAATACAAATTGACAGACTTAACCTAAGAAGAAAGAGATTAAGATTGTCAAGGAGCTGTCTTCTAAAAAAGGACAAAGAATAGGTGATTCTACTGGTGAACATGTTCAAATGAGCAAAGATAAAAAATTCTAATGGTTTTTAAAATGAATTAACCAATTGCATATGGAAGGAAAATTTGCAAAACATAAAACTGATATGAAAACTTGCCTGAAATAAAGCTAAAGAAGGAAATGAGAGATCAATCTCAGTATCAGTGTAAAAAAATCCTAAGTAAAATATTTGAATATTGAGTACGATAGTTCATTCTTTCATTTATTGAGGGCCTACCATAAGCTTCACACTGTGCTGAGGAGACCATAAATAAAACAGAAAAAATATGAAGTCCATTAGGATAATTGATATATTAAGGTCAAAAGAAAAACACCAGGATAATCTCAAAAGATGCCCAAAGAAGCATTTGATAAAATTCAATTACCCATTCCTAATTTTAAAAGTATACATAAAAAGTAGAACTAGATGAATAATTCTTGGACTTTGTAGGACAAAGTTTGGCTCAGACCAAAATCTAGCATGTATGTATAATGTATACTTAAGAATTTTTTAGTTGCAAGCGACCACTAACACAACTCAGACTGGCTTTAACAAAACAAAATTTATTGGCTACTCTTCAACATAGGGGCTACACAGCTAGATTCAAGGCCTCACATGATTCATCCCAAACTAGCATTTCTCCAAGTCTCAGCTGTCTTCCTACTTCCCTCCCTTTCTCCTTCCCTCCTTTCCTTCACCCCCTCCCTTTCTCTCTCTCTCCCCCTCTCTCTCCCCCTCTCCCTCCCTCCTCTCCTCCCTCCCTCCCTTCATTCCTTCTCTTTCTCCCTGTCTTTTTTTCTTTTTTCAAGTTGGCTCCACATCCAACATGGGGCTCAAAACCATGACCCTGAGATCAAGAGTCATTTGCTCCACCGACTGAGTGAGCCAGGAGCCCCTCTTTAATTTTGATTTTATTTTCAGGCTCCATGTCGTGGCAAGATGACTGCTAGAAGCACTAGGTCATCATCTGCCCAGGCTCAAATCAAGCAGGAAAGTAAGAGTAACTTCACTCAGTTGCTCTTACATAAATTGCAGGATTCACTCTAACCAGCCCAGCTTGGATTATTTCCAATTCCTGAACCAGTCGGTATAGCCAGAGGAATGTGATTGTGTAATTAGCTAGACCAGATCCACATGTTTTACCCCCAGATGCACATGGATTGCGAGTAGAGAAGGAAATGTCCCTGGTAGAAAGAGGAATGTTTGCTAGGTGGCAGGTAACACATTAAAGCAAAGTTCTGACTCAAAATAGGTAATAAGGCAAAATAACTAGGAATAAATTCATTAAGAAATATGACGATCTTGGGACACCTGGCTGGCTTATTTGTAAGAGTATGTGACTGTCTATCTCTGGCTTGTGAGTTTGAGCCCCACATTGGGAACAGAGATACTTAAAAAAACAAAACAAAACAAAAACAACTTAGATCCTATGTTAAAACCCTACTGAGCAACATAAAAAGGATTTAAAGTAATGAAATAACTTGTTCCTAGATAAGACTCAATATGAAAAAGACATCAATTTTTTTTGCAAATTACTCTATAAATTCAAGATGATCCCAAAACAATGACAACAGATTCCCCCCCCTCAAATTTGGCAAAATAATTAGAAAACTCATCTGGATGAATAAACATGTCAAACTACCAAGTGGCATCTTTTAAAACTAGGATTAGGTAGGAAAGCTAATCCTCCTGATATGAAAACATGTTTTAAAGTTATGATAGTTATAAAATAATGGTACCACTGTAGAAATAGATGGAGCAATCAGTGAAACCTATAGAATAGATTAAAAAGTGTACATTTTTTAGTAGTTACTTTATGTAAGTTTGCATATCCATTTATTCAGTAAACATCTAATGAGCCCTTGCTATCTGCTAGGTACTGAACTATGATTAATCAAGTACGATTAAGACACAATCTGTATCTATAGTCTAATTTGGGAAATGTAGAGCATGGGTGTCAGACAGACTTGTGACTGAAATGGTTTTACTTGTTTGTGAAATGTTCCAGGGACAAAGGATGTAACAAACACTTAATAAATGTTATCTATTGTTATAAAATGTGGCAAGAGCTATAGTAGATGGTGTGATAGGAACATAAGGGAAGAAGCAACTGGGAGGGGATAGGAACAGATCTGCTGGTTTACTGAATATTAGAGGAAACTGGTGTTGCCTCCCCTAACCAGTTGAATCTACCCAGTGCTGCCCACAGCACAGTGATGGAAATGTTCTCTACCTGCATTGTCCAGTGTGGTGGCCATTGGTCATATGTAGTTACTGAGCATTTGAAGTATAGCCAGTGTGACCCAAACACTGAATTTTAGGTTTTACTTAATTTTAATTCATTTAATGTTAAATGGCCACAGGTAGCTAGTGAGAAACCTACTTGACAGTGCAGGTCTATATAGTAAGAGTAATATACAAGCCAAAGAATGATATAATGGTTTCTATTATTGGGGAATCTGAGAACTATCCTGACAGTTAATATCAGTGATTTGTTTCGCCCTCACTCCACTCTCCCTCAGTGTTTCCAAACGTGCTGTTTTGCAATCCTCTGTTGTGATTGAATCAAACTCACACCTATGCTGCTGCGAAGACCAGTTGGGTTGGAGTGCTACAAATAGGTAATTGCTGGCTGAAAGAGATCATTTCTGGCAACTGGTGCTTTAAAAAGTAAAGACTCGGGGCGCCTGGGTGGCTCAGTGGGTTAAGCCTCTGCCTTCGGCTCGGGTCATGATCCCGGGGTCCTGGGATCGAGCCCCACATCGGGCTCTCTGCTCAGCGGGGAGTCTGCTTCCCCCTCTCTCTCTCTGCCTGCCTCTCTGCCTACTTGTGATCTCTCTCTGTCAAATAAATAAATAAAGTCTTAAAAAAAAAAAAAAGTAAAGCCTGAAGTTTGTCAAAACAATAAAAATACTAGCTTGTATTTTTCCCTCTTATACACACCTTCTCAGGTTCCCCTTGTATAGGCACCTCCCCAGGTGGCATTTGCTCGCTGAACTTCCTTTCTCTTTTAAATATACCCTTGATTGTCAGTTATATAAAAATATCAAGGGGGATAAAGCCAAAAACATGGTTTACCAACTTATACTATGTTAATGAGAAGAAAGGCAACTGAAAACCTTGAGATAAGCTTTCTGAATATAGTCACTGTTGGAAGGATTTTGAATAAGAAAACAGGTAAATGTAGTTACAGATTAAAGCAACAGCAGGGAAAGAAACAGAAAAGTTCCTGGGCCATTCTAGAACACAAAGTCTCTCTCCTGTGGGATCTGTGTTCTAGAGCAAAGGAGTCACGTGCAGCCATTGCCCATCTCGTACACGTTTTCTCAGGCCATCAAGCTATATCCGATTTAGTAAAGTGAAAAAAAAATTAGAATTTTTGAAGAATTCGAAATCTTTTTACCTGAAATGTAGGAATCTCTAAAATATTGGCTTGAGAAAACTTAATCTACTCTTGGTTATTTACTAGCTGCAACTTGAGTAGAGGACAGCTGGAGCCGGGGTGATGTGAGATACAGTTTCTTTAACACTAGTCAGTGTTGCCTAAAAGGTTTATACACCTGTCCATCCATCAAGGGCTGCAAGTCAGTCTCCTAAGTCAGCTTATCTACTCCACTTGATAGGTCAAGTAGTAGACTTAACAGTCTAGGGTGAAGAACCCTCTGGTTGTCATCTCCTTTGTTCTACCCAGCGTTATACCCATAGACAGAGTTTTTTTGTTTTATTGTTTTTTTAGAGCTTTTTATTTATTTATCTGACAGATCACAAGTAGGCAGAGAGGCAGGCGGAGAGAGGAGGGGAGGCAGGCTCCCCGCTGAGCAGAGAGCCCGATGTGGGGCTTGATCTCATGACCCTGAGATCATGACCGAGCCAAAGGCAGAGGCTTAACCCACTGAACCATCCAGGTGCCCCGACAAGAGTTTTTTTTTTCTTTTTTTAAGATTTTATTTATTTGACAGAGAAAGACGTGGTGAGAGCGGGAACACAAGCAGGGGGGATGGGAGAGGGAGAGCAGACTCTCCGCTGAGTAGGGAGCCTGATGTGGGGCTCAATCCCAGGACACTGGGATCATGACCTGAGCTGAAGGCAGATGCTTAGCGACTGAGCCACCCAGGCGCCCCCTGACAGAGTTTTAAGTACTTTTTTCCTTAGAGACTTAAAAAAAAACTTTTACCACATTTGTTAACCTTTAGCTAAACTATTTAAGCTATTGCCAAAAACTTATAGGGACCTGGAAGGAGGTAAAGGAAGAGGTCAGAAAAAAGACAAAGATAAAAAAAAGTTTATCAAAATAAACTCTCATTCCTGTAGTTGGTAAGTAAATGATGTTTTCACAGGTCTTTCATAATCCAGTTGGTTGGATTACTACTGTTCATCTTACAGTCATTCATTTTCTTTTTAAAGATCTTATTTATTTGACGAAGAGAGAGAGAGCACAAGCAGAGGGGCAGCAGGCAGAGGGAGAGGGAGAAGCAGACCACTAAGCAAGGAGCCTGATGCGGGTCTCGATTCCAGGACCCTGGGACCATGGACCTGAGCCAAGGGCAGATGCTTAACTGACTGAGCTCCTCAGGACCCCTTCAGTCATTGTTCTAAGCTGGGGGAGCTTGGCTCTCCATATAACCATGGCAGCCAACGAAAAGGGAACCAGTGCTCGGAGAACTTTGAGGGTTGAAAGAAATCCAGTCTAGGAGTAGATTCAACCCTGGCCAGAGGTTTTCTCCTCATGACATAAGAATATCATAGTGGCAGCTGCTGGGTGATGATTTTCTACTAGATTGGTTGTCATTTTCTCTCTTCAGAAGCAACATTTCATTTCTCTTCAGGAGGAACTTCTATTGAGCAGGACCTTGATGAAGGTGACCTACTTCTGTCTTTACCAAGCAGGCAAGTGAAAAGCAGCTTTACAAGGCTCTTCACTGGCGGTGTCTGTGTTTCTTTCACAGAGATTGAAACAGTGAAATTGGCCCGTTCTGTCTTCAGCAAACTACACGAGATTTGCTGCAGCTGGGTGAAAGACTTCCCTCTCCGCAGGAGACCCCAGCTGTATTATGAGACGTCAATCCATGCCATCAAAAACATGCGCAGGAAAATGGAAGACAAACATGTCTGCATTCCTGACTTTAATATGCTCTTCAATCTAGAGGTAAAGGGCCCTTCTCAAGAGTCAATGAGATTTAAAAAAAAAAACAACAACAACAACCTTCATGGTCTTATTTTTCTATAAGGAGAACTTCTAATATACCTCTAATAGTATCCTGATGGTTTGGAATAGGACTGAAGGCAGAGCGGCACAAATTTGCTTGCATCAAACAACAGAAAAGAAACTATTTTATGTTATTTTGGTTTGTTTATTTTTAAGTAAGCTCTGCACCCAACGTAGGGCTTGAACGCCTACTTCGAGATCAGGACTCACATGCTGTACTGACTGAGCCAGCCAGGTGCCCGGATTTTATATTATCTGAATAGGTAGTACATTCATACGGTTCAGATTAGAAAACAAAAGTCTTTTATCCTCGTGTCTTCGACACTCAGTTTCCTTCCATGAAGGCAAGGGAAGTTACTATTTTTTTGTGTAAACTTCCAGAGCTATTCTATAAACATAAAAGCATCAAAGAAAACTGCCATGTCTCAATAAAGCTGTTTTTTAAAAGGAAACTACAGTACAATCAGATGGTGTTTATTAAGTTCCCACGATACTATGTTGTTGAATCAACATAAAACACAAACATAAAAGAATGACTTTAAGACTGAGACAGTTTTCTGATTTACTATGATTCTCTTTTTTAAATCTCGGTTTCTGAGATAAGGCAAGTAGATGGAATTACATTTCATGAATCTCTGTGAGTGACAAATTGGATCATATGAGCCCTGTCAGCTTAATAACCATTTTCTCGTTATCTTTCTCTTCTTTTTCGATTAACTGTATTCTGTTAGTGCCAAGTAGGTTTGTTTCCTCTGCCTGTCACTTGCTTCTTTTCTTCACTCAAGTCCATAACTTAAAAATTACAATGTAGTAATTTATACAAAGCACAATATTTCCTTTATTTAGCAGCTAAATTTAAATTTTAGCTAACTGTCAAGGTCTAATAAGCAATGATGGTAGGTTGGTAATTGGTGCTTATGTTGCAAGGATAGATCAACTTTGTTTCCAGATTTCTTTAGAATATGTGAATATCCTTGTTTCCAACTGCTACCATGCCCATGCAAATGTAACCTTAAAGGTTAACTTTAATGTGACAAACAATCCTTCTATCACTACACCCACTTGAAGATTATATTCAGATCTGAGGGCATTGTTAATGTTTGCTGACCTGGTTGGTTTTCATTTTGCTTCAATATCAGCCCAAAGGCCTAACTCAGAGAGGAACACCTTGCTTTAGAGAAACAGTTTTGAAGGCAATTTGGCAAAACATACTTAGAACCTGTATATTTTCACCACCATTGATCTGGTAATTTCACTTTTAATTTTATATCATAAAGACACAAAGGCAGAAAATTCTTACATATATGTTTTGACATAAATGTCATAATAACAATTTCAATAATAAAGTAGAAATGATCAAAGTCATATAGGGAGTAACTATAATATTCTCATAAGATGTATAGTACATGTTCATTTCAAATGTCTGAGTAATACTTAATGACATGGGGAAATGCTAATGATATGCTAAATGACAAAAAGGATTTAAAATTTTATGTATAGTATAATTCTAATTTTATTTTATCTAAAAATTTATATATGTAGAAAAAAGACTGGTTTTCTACAAATGGTGGGATAATATAAATTTCTTTCTTTATTAGTACAAATAAACAATACATCATCTTTATAACAGGGAAAACTTTTTTTTTTTTTTTTTTAAATTTAAAAGGTACACTAATTTTTTTTTAAGGGATCCACTTGGCTGTCTTCTGTTTCTTTGGATGCTATATTGTTTAAGAATCTCCCTACCAATCTCACATTGTTTAAAGTTATACTCTCATGACCTCAAAAAGGTATTATTGTCCCCTCCTTCTTTGTGATGATCCCACATCAGCTCACTCATCATTTAAAAACTGCTTGGATGTGCTGTTTTTCAATTTTACCCTTATCCTGCCAACTGAGTTGTTTAAAAATGAGTACTACTTTAGTATAGGTAGAAATTCTACATATCAGGACTTTTTTTTTCAAGATAGGTCTGTTTAATTAACTAGTTGTAATGTCTGTGTTAGATGTTGATTTCATAATATTTGGGTGTTTTTACTCTATGGACATTTATATTTGGTACTTTTGTAAATATAGTATACCATTTTTTTTTAAAGATTTAATTTATTTATGTGACAGAGACAGAGATCACAAGTAGGCAGAGAGGCAGGCAGAGACCCAGAGGGGGAAGCAGGCTCTCCACTCAGCAGAGAGCCCAATGCGGGGCTCAATCCCAGGACCCTGGGATCATGACCTGAGCTGAAGGCAGAGGCCTAACACACTGAGCCACCCAGGCACCCCATAGTATACCCTTTAAAAATAATTTTTTCTGGGACACCTGGGTGGCTCAGTGGGTTAGGCCTCTGCCTTCAGCGTGGGTCATGATCCCAGGGTCCTTGGGATCGAGTTCCACACTGGGCTCCCCCTGCCTCCCACTTCCCTCTGCTTGTGTTCTCTCCCTCTCCCTGGCAAATGAATAAATAAAATCTTAAAAAAAAAAAAAAAGGAATATTTTTTAAAGATTTTATTTGAGAGAGAGAGAGAGAAGAGCAGGGGGAGAAGGACAAGCAGAGACCATGTGTGAGTGTAGAGCCCAACACAGGGCTTGATCCCATGACCCTGAAATCATGACCTGAGCCAGATCAAGAGTCAGACCCTTAACCAACTGAGCCACCCAGGTGTGCCTAAAAAGATTTTTTTCAAAACACAGATAATACCTGTTGTTTTAGTAGTTCTTTAGCTAACAGATGAGGAAAAAAGCACAAGAAAATTACCTGATTTACTTTGTATATTTGATTTCCTTTGAATGACAGGGCCTAGACTCAGTTCCTAGAGCCCAAGGATTAAGTCAAAGCTTGCACATGAAAATGATTACATACTGTTGCCTAAAGGGAGTCCAGGACTCGAGTGAGCGTTCAGTGAGCTACAGATCTCCTAACTAAGTTAGATCTGAGATGTACACACTGGAGTTGATGCTAAAGAAGCAAACCACTTAATGGCTTAAATGTAATATTGTGATTAGGCTTCCTTTGTCGAGACACCATTGGTTTAGAAGATCCTTCTCTGGCAGTTGTCTCAGTGCTTCAAGCAGTAGATGGCCCAGAAAGTGTGAAGCTAAATCTTGGTTAGGGGATGAGGCAAAATGGTTATAGGGCGTTTGGACATCTGATGTGCTTTAAGTTTGGCTAACCAGTTTAGAGACTCTGTTATAAATAGTGAGTGTTCAATGTGAGTATGATTTATGAAGAAGATATTTATTATAGTTTAGAAGTATGTGTATGCTTTCATTATCTCTGTATTTTTAATTTTTTTTCCTAGATTTTATTTGAGAGATCACAAGTAGGCAGAGAGAGAGGGAGAAGCAGGTTCCCCGCTGAGAGCCCAGTGCAGGTGCTTGATCCTAAGACCCTGAGGTCCAAGACCTGAGCCTGAGGCAGAGGTCCAACCCACTGAGCCACCCAGGAGCCCCCATCTCCGTATTTTAAACAACCTAACATAATTGGTCTTGTGCTGAAAGCCAATTATTTCCTATTGTTCTCAGTTTCTAACTTTATTAGAATACTTTCATTTTGAAAAAAAAAACGCAATCTAGAACAGCTTTTGCTCAATTCCTCCTCATACTCCTCCCCCACCCCCCCAACCCCCCGTTCCCACAACTTGTAACAGCAGTTTTGAAGCAACTGCCTGTGGGCGGTTTCCATGGTACAAGACGACAACTTTCACTGACAGGGCACTTCAGCCTGAGCTAATTGGCCACGCTGTGTTCCAGTGTTGTGTGCATAAACACAGATGCCCCAGTACTGCAGGTATTTTAGCGGGCGATCAGGCATGTGGAAAAAGAGAAGCACGTAGTCTCCTTGTCTAGGTGAGAGGTACAGCAGAGAAGGAGAATGAGCTCAGTACAAGGGACTGGGTCATTCAGAGTCAGGCTGTGCCTCACTTCCTTAACAGTTTGTTTTTCTGCTGACAGGACCAGGAAGAACAAGCCTACTTTGCTGTGTTTGATGGCCATGGGGGAGTGGACGCTGCCATTTATGCCTCCATCCACCTGCACGTTAATTTAGTCCGCCAGGAGATGTTCCCCCACGATCCCGCGGAGGCCCTGTGCCGGGCCTTCCGGGTCACTGATGAGCGGTTTGTGCAGAAAGCAGCCAGGGAGGTATGCCGTTTTCTCGGAAATTCCAACCACGAATCCGCTAGCTGAGCTCACCTTGGCCCGTGGTTCGGGGGCTGTTTTGGATCTTCTCTTCTGGGGCAGGCATTATTTAAAGTTCTTTCAAGCTGTATTCTTGACCTACAATATTGGATTCTGTTGTAGTTCTAACTCCCTCTTCAGGGTTTTAGTGGGGCAATATGATGTGCTGTAGAGAAACTCTGAAGTTACAGTTTTCTAGAAAGCCAGTCCCTCGCTGGATTTGGCAGGTGAGTTTTAGCTTTCTTATTTACCAATGCCTGTCAGCTTCACACCAGGAACATCTCTCTAAGCAGGGTTTTGCTGACAAAATCTGGATACGGTGATTAAAACAATGGACTAAAAAGGAAACAGGAGCTGGATTACTCCCATACGTTTGGTTGTCAGTGGGTTGGCAGTGTTTCACTGTGTATCTCTTGAGGGAAAATTTGCTTGGAGAGCAAATCCTTAGATGATTCTTGAACTGATTTTCTCTTTACAGGAAGAAAAATCAGAGCTCATGTCCTAGTTTCTTAAGGTTAATCAGACCTAAGGTTTTTACTCTGAATGAATGACAGGGGCTCTATATTAAGATCTAAAAGTAAAAATTTTGATCTAATTATCATTCTGGGCATTGGTATATGATTAACTACAGTACTCTATATTCATTTCTAACTGGGGGCCAACAGCAAGATAATAATTTTTAATTTTTAAAAGTAATTACAGAATTATACATATAAAGAATAAGACTCCTGCCCTATGAATTAAACATTAACTGTTTTTTGAAGAGGACTTGGAAAGAGCGAAGTCATCATTTAATCCATTTCTTTGATTTCATTGCTAGACTACACAGCAGCAGTGATGCTTGGAATCAGTGAAACAATAATTGAGAATCATTTGGCATTAAACAAGGAAAATATTCGGTATTTCCCCACCTATACCCCAGGTTTAGATGAATATGCAAATCCAACAAGTGACCACTAGGGTCTACATATACAGGTGGGGCCAGAAAACAGGAAGGGTTGTTGACCTCAGACTGTCCCAGAGTTTTGAGGGCTGGCACTGCTCTGCTCTGCCTACCTTGGAGCTATTGGCTGTCGTCATTTTGATTGAGGACAAGATCTGGCCCCTGAGTGATCTGTAATCACCAGCGTGAAGCTAAGAGAATCACTTTGTCGTCTTCCTTTTTTTTCCTCTGTGCCGTCAAAATTATGGCTTTTTCCTCTGACCATGATCACCTCATTTGCTTTGCCAGTGATCCTAGTGTCTCTCGGTCTTGCCAATAGTTCTTTTGAATAATTTAGGTTTGTCTCAGCAGTTACTTTTCTCCTCCTTGTGCTCCCATGTGCTGCTAACTGCTGGGAAGAAAGCAGCTATTCCTGTTGCGAAGCAGCCCTGCCTCCTGTTCTCGGCAGGGCATATGCACCGAAGTGTCTTTATCATGTGTTCCAGGGGCTGAGGTTTTGAACATTCTGTGTGGGAAGACATTTTATTGGTGGGTGAGGATTTTTAACAAACTTTCCCTATATAGGGAAAATGAGAAGTTGTTTTTCTCATTGGAAGAGGGCCTTTTACCATCCTTGACGCATTGGTTCTAATTTAGGCCAAGTCCTTGGTAACAGAAAGTCATGCTTCTTTGGTGGTGACTCATGTTAAATGGAGATGTCATTTTAGTGTAGTAGTATCAAGAGCATTAAGTATGCTGCTACTGAGCTGTTGCAGTGAAGTTTCAGGCTGTTCTTTATGCAGTGTTCCAAAGCAGAGGCCCCTAAAATTATCGTAGGTGATTTTTAAAGAATATAAGCTAAACTTAACATGCCAGGGAATATATGTTATCTCTTGGTTCCTATCTTAATATTCAGAGTATGGGAGCATTTGTTGTGTCCCAGTCAGATCCTTTGTAACGTTAGGACCCTCCCCCTGTACATATTGTAGGTCAGTAACAAAACAGAGACCAGAACACGGAAATCTTTAAGGGCTGCTGTAGTGGGCTGAGCACTGAACTGGGAGGAAAAAGAATTTCAGTTCTGTTTTATGCAGTAATGAGTTACCCACCCTTGGAAAGGTCACCATAGCCTGCCATAGTTTTCTTACCTGTACATAAAATGAAATGAATAATCATCCCTGCCCTGCATATCATGGATAACATGGATCTGTGTGTGTGCACATTCATAGATACACATAAAAATGCAGAAAAATAAGAACTGCTGTTTGTTGCGAAATCAAGTTATTAATAGTCTAGCCCCCAACTAAAAGTTGTTAACTACAAATTGCTTGTCAATGAGAACTTGAAGTCTGTTTATTTTTACTGACACTAGTTTTATGGAATTACTTTCAGAGTTTAAGATGTGGGACCACAGGAGTGGTGACTTTCATCAGAGGGAACATGCTCCATGTGGCCTGGGTTGGGGATTCCCAGGTCATGCTTGTGAGAAAAGGGCAAGCTGTTGAGCTAATGAAGCCACACAAACCGGACAGGGAGGTAAGTGTGCTCTGTTCTGTGAGGGCGCACGCCGCAGAGGCGGGTTTCTAGCTATTAATTAAGATTCACTTGCTTATTAGGATTACCACCATTATCTGAGCAACCATGCCCACCTTACAGAGGAGTAATAGAGAAGCTTTTCCGGAAGCTGATGAGTATTTTATCTGTTGTTTACTGTTAAGGTAGATAAATAAATCCTGAATGCAATTATTTGCTTCTTTCTATTGCATTGCTGTTTAGGATGAAAAGCAGCGAATTGAGGCTCTTGGAGGTTGTGTAGTCTGGTTTGGTGCCTGGAGGGTGAATGGAAGTCTGTCGGTCTCCAGAGCTATTGGTAGGAAAAACCAATTCCTTTTTGTTTCTCCAAACTGTCCTCTTCTAGTTCATTGTCTCATATTAATTCTGCTACAACAAGGGAACCTGAGATGGTCATTTATATTATCAGAGTGCTTATTATGGTTTAAAGTAACAATTAGATAATGCCTCTTTTAATTATTTGATCAACCTATTCATTTATATACTTAAATTCCATTATTGAAAGGGAACTATATTAAGAATTGCAGAATTTACTAGTTTTTTTTTTTTAAGGTTTTATTTATTTGACAGAGAGAGATCACAAGTAGGCAGAGGCAGGCGGTGGGGGGGTGGGAAGAGGCTCCCCCTCAACCCCCGGCCGAGCAGAGAGCCCGATGGGGGTTCAATCCCAGGACCCTGAGATGAAGACCTGAGCCGAAGGCAGAGGCTTAACCCACTGAGCCACTCCTTTCTTTTTTTTAAATGGAAGCCTTTAATCTTTGGGACACAAATCTGCTTAAAACTACAGTGATCCCCATTTCACCATTCTGGATCATATTTAACTTAATTCAGTATTTTCAAGAGAATGGAAGGTTCTTCTCCCTATATTTTACCTTGCTTCTATCTTTGTTTTCACTGAATTATAATATGACATAAACATTATACTTTTTAGGTGAAAACAATTTTAAAATGTGGTAATATAGTGATTTGCCAGATAGCCCAAGGGTTTCAAAGAATCTGTCTCCCTGGGACCTAAATTCTTTAAGAGGCGTGAAACTATCTAAAACTTAAGAGAGTAAACAGCTGAGCTGATTGGACAGAATGCAAGAGTATAAAAAAAAAAAAAAAAGAATGCAAGGGTGTGAGTTCAAAGATAGTCCCGTTTCTATTTTTGTTTCACTTTGGCCCCTGGGTTTATATTTTAGGTTTTGTGGCTTAGCTTCATTTTCTGTTTTTTAAAAGGATAAATCAGTGTGTGTGTCATTATGTGTGATATGCATGCGTACTACAGTTCTTCATTCCCGCCTCCTAAAGGAATTAAATGAAGTAGTTTGACATAGGGATAATATGAGTAAATGGAATTCACATGTAATCCCCCAATTTTGCTTATCGTTACCAAAATATTCCAGAACATTAACAAAATCTCAAAGGATTGATTCAGTTTCACCAGTGATAGGAGTTCCTCCCACTCTTTGGGAAGGTGCTGGCAAGCTGTGAAGTGGCCCAAATGTGAGCAGAAGGCTGAGAAAGCAAAAGCTGAAAGATCCTGCAAGTGCTTCTGAAAAAATGAGGGTTCGTTTTTCTCTCAGACTGAGAGTTATTACAAACTCTGGACTGAGACCCCAGAGGGGAAATTTCTCATTTCTGAAACACACCCCCATATAGAATTATTTCTAACAATTCCTCTTGATCTTACAGTCTCTGAGTATCGAAAGGTATCTTTAATGCTTGTTATAGAACCAGCTTTACTACAGAATACTTGCCTTTTCTTGCTTCTAAAAATATAACGCACCGGGAAACTAAAAGCAATGGGAACATGTCCTTGAATAAGAGACGGTCTAAGAGAGAAAGCAGCAGACTCCACAGGGGAAGTGACTTTTAGGTTGGATGTGGAAGATAGTGTATAGGGAGGAAATCCCAGGGGGAGAGGAGTACAAATGCATGGGCATCTGCAAGGGGACACCATGTTTTAGGAACAGCAGCATGTACAAGGGGCTAGGGCAGAGGGTAGGAGTGACCAAAGTAAGTGCTGGCGCCAGACTGAAGGGGCTATATGCCAGGCTCTAAGTAGTCTTAGACTCTACCGGGTGAATAAGCAGAGAGGCCACATGATCAGACTCATAAGGTATTTGTAATGACGGTTATGAAAGAGACTAGAGTAGAAAGCTTTGCTGAGATCACTCAGGTGCTGTTGATACCATTTCTTAGAGATGAGGGCAGCTCAAAGGGATACAGAGGTGGTATAAGTTGATCATACAGAAGTGAGTTAGTGGGGGTGGAGGAAAGCGGATTTCCAGGTTTTCGACTTGTGTGACAGGGAAAATGATAAAGTATTTGTAAAAAAGTAACAGCAGTTTGTGGGGTGGGGAGGAGGGTAGATGATGAGTTCATTTTGGACAGATTTTAGTCCTAGACTAAAATGTGTGGTATTTTAGGAGAGAGAATTGATAAGCAGCTGGAAATACACATCTGAAGATGAGCAGAATTCTGCGTTGCAGATAAAAGATATGGGAACTCATCCCATTTTGGCAATAATAATTAGCAGTCTGTGAAGTGATATTATATATATTAGTTGAAATTATAGGCTCGGATGGCATTGCCCAGAAAGAAGGTGTAGTGTGATGAGACACCAAGGATGAGACTCATTACTTAAGATCTAGAAATACACAATGAAGTCATGCTCTCTAGGTTTGAATCTTGGCTTTGTCACTTTACAAGCTGTGGGCCTTGGGAAATTAATTTCTTTGTGCCCATCTGTTTCTTGGTAAAGCATTACACTAAATGGCTCACTGAGTTTTTGTATACTACACGGTATACAAATGGTACACTATGCTCCCTACTCAGAGCCCTGCCTGGCAGTTTAGCACATGATGATTGGTGCTATCAGTAAGTGAAGGAGCCAATGACGAAAATCAAGAAAGGATCAGAGATCTACAAGTGGGCTCTCACAGATACTAGGAGAAGAGGGTTTCTAGGAGTAAGTGGTCGTCACAGGGCCAAGTGCTATCGAGGTCAGGTGAGAGGTGGGTTAAAAAAGACATGGAATTTTGAAAATAGGAACTGGTAATGTAGGAGAGAAATGTTTTGGATTAGTAGGTGGAAAAAAGCCCCAGAAAAATCAGGTGACAGAAAATGACCAATAACACAAAAGAACAATGTATAGATTTAGTTTCTTGGGCAATTTAGTGGTAAAGGAAATAGTGTGGTGGCCTGAGGGAAAGAAAGGGTCACTTTTATTTATTATTTTTGTTTTTAAGATAAGGAGTTTGGATCAGAGTATGTTTGTAGGATAAAAGATGAGAGCAAGTATAAGAAATTGGAGATGAGAGCGACAGAAGCCAGAGTCCTCGAGAGTCAGGACCCAGAGCACAGGTCAGCTCTGAGAAGGAAGTGCAGACAAAATGGTAGGTGATGCAGTGAGTCTCTCTAGATTCAAACAAAAGGGTGGGGTAGGAATTGAGGGAATTTAGGCCTGATAACCTTAATTTTCTTTGAAGTGGGAAATTAGGTCATTTACCAAAATCCAGTAGCTTAATTGGAAGAGAGAGGTGAAGAATGTGAGAATAAAATCGGGACCTAAACAGGGACAAGAAAAAGGGACTCCTGAGCAGAGTTCAACTCTACTTAGAAAATAAGTGACACTTAAAGCTTTCAAATTGAAAAAGCTTTTCAACTGTTTCTCCTCATGAGCCCTTCAGATTTATGATTCCAAGTTGACAGAGGCATGATACGTTTGCTAGCATATGGAGAGAGGAGGCTGAAGATGAAAGGATGCTGCCATTTCTACCATGAAATGGATAATCATGCCCTCCTACCAAATTTGGGGGCGAGATGTCATGAATTTGACATCCAACAGTAGAGCAGGTGAAAAGCCAGAATTTTGGCAGGATTTCCCTGTGCAAATCTTTAAATGTTCTGTTCCAAACAGTTGCAGTAGCCTTTTAATTGAAGCACTAAAACAAGATTTTCGGGAACAGTATGACTCAGATCACATTTATTTTCAGAGCTGGGATTCAGAAAATAATAATGATAATAACAGTCAGGTGGAGTAAGGGATGAGGAAATTTAGTAAAGTGAATTGATTGGTGGAGAACACTGAAGCTCATGATTGAAGTTTTGACTGATGCCTCCCAGGAGCCTGTGAGAGCTGAAGTATGAAATTGATGGACTCAAAACCATGTTGAAGGAAGATGGCTCTGGCAGCTGTATGAAAAAGACTAGTTTCTTATCTAGTATCTGTTGTTTTGAGTGTCCCATCATGAAACCTGCTGGACTGGGCTCATGGCCCACACCAGTTCTAGCAGTTATCTCTAGGGCACCTACTGAGTTTTGGGGGCCTACTGGAGGATTAAACAGGGATGGGAACTGTCAGAGAGAACCTAGAACAGATACCAGAAGTGGTGATGACAGAGCCAGATAATTTATGCATAATTATCTTCATTTTTTCATCCCATAGTCCAAAAGCTATTTTAATATTCCAGAGAGGATGGTAACTGATGAGGGCCTGCAAGTAACCAACGCTAGGATTTGGATCCAGGCAGTCTGACTCCAGAGCTGGCATCCTTAACCACTAAGCTATATGCCATTACTTTACAAATGATAAAGCATTTTATAAATTTTAACTACTGTTTCCCAATTATGGTACTCTAAGAATTATTGCTAAATGCTGTTTTCTATGTAAAAATGTAGTAAATGAGTACCCCTTGTTGTACTAATAAGCTATATGGTTACTTAATAGGCTAGGGACCCTTTGGCTAGGCTCTCTCCAAGTGCCCAAAGGAAAACAATGAATGTAGAGTGAATGGATATGGAAGTGCTCCAGATCTGAAAGATTCAGAATGCACTGGAGATGATTTTCTCCATAGTCTGTTGATAGACGGGAGACCTTAGGCCCACACTAGGCTAAGTTTCTATCTTCAATCCAAGCACCCCATATATAGTTACACATCACTCCTTAACAGTTGCCTCCGTGTCTTTGCTTATGCTATTTCTTCACCCGAGGGCCTTCTCTGCCTGCTGATAACTTATTCTTCAAAGTCCAGCTCAAATGTCATTCTGTAAGTGGATGAGGTAAACAAAGGAGAAAAAATGACCCAGCAGGGCCTTGCAGAGTTCTCACAGTTCACAAGTGGAGAATGAACAACAGCAATAAAGACGGTGGTGGGCAGGAGGGGGGGGTGTTGATCAGAGACAAATGAAGACAGCAAAAATATGGTAGTCCCTAAGAGGAGAGAAATGTGGTCATACATTTTCCAGTTGTTCTCTAGAAGTTACAGTAAAGCAGCATTAAAAAGTAGATAGCAAACTGGACTGGGAACCAAGAGACTTACGTTGTAGTTCTCGTCTGCATCTTGGGATGACTTTTCCTGGCTTGACGGGAGTTGGACTTGATTTTTTTTTTTTAAAGATTTTATTTATTTGACAGAGATCACAAGTAGGCAGAGAGAGAGAAAGGGAAGCAGGCTCCCTGCTGAGCAGAGAGCCCGATGCGGGGCTTGGTCCCAGGACCCTGGGATCATGACCTGAGCTGAAGGCAGAGGCTTTAACCCACTGAGCCACCCAGGCGCCCCTGGACTTGATTTTTTAAGATGCCTTGTAACTCAAACCTTTCTCTGTGCTAGCAGCATAAAGCTATTAGTTTGAAAACAAGGGCAGAAAATTAAGTATTTAATTAAGAGAATGACCACAACTTTGTTTTTCAATGTGAATTTGTTCTCAGATCTCAATTAAATCAAACTTTTAACTGTAAAAAAAAGTAAATCTATTAACCAACAAAATTTTCCTATGTAACACTGAATTTTTCAATATAGCAAAAAACTTAGATTTAGGCTTAGTTGAGCATGGCAATAAATGTCAAATCATAGCTAGCGGCACAAGATGCACAGTGTAAGCTAGTGAGAAATTAAGCCTAGTGAAAGGCAGTTATTTAAGAGTAAGGAGTGAGCAGCATCTCTTAACAAAGAATTCAAGCATTTTATCTGAAACTAGTTTATAAATTCTTTCCAATAAATTCAGATCACATTCCAGTAAATTGTGATCAGTCACAGCATTGGCCATAAACGTTCTTATGTGCAAGGTAAACCAAAATCTGACATCCTTTCTAATTCCCACAGGAGACGCTGAACATAAGCCATATATCTGTGGGGATGCAGACTCTGCCTCTACCGTTTTGGATGGAACTGAAGACTACCTCATTCTGGCCTGTGATGGCTTCTATGACACCGTGAACCCTGATGAGGCAGTGAAAGTTGTATCTGACCACCTGAAGGAGAATAATGGAGACAGTAGCATGGTTGCCCACAAATTAGTTGCATCAGCTCGTGATGCTGGGTCAAGTGATAATATCACTGTTATTGTGGTATTCCTGAGGGACATGAACAAAGCTGTAAATGTTAGTGAGGAATCAGATTGGACAGAGAACTCTTTTCAAGGAGGGCAAGAAGATGGTGGGGATGATAAGGAGAATCATGGAGAGTGCAAACGCCCTTGGCCACAGCACCAGTGCTCAGCACCAGCCGATCTAGGCTATGATGGGCGCGTGGATTCATTCACTGATAGAACTAGCCTGAGCCCAGGGTCCCAAATCAACGTGCTGGAAGACCCGGGCTACCTAGATCTCACACAAATAGAAGCAAGCAAACCTCACAGTGCCCAGTTTTTGCCACCAATTGAGATGTTTGGTCCTGGTGCACCAAAGAAAGCAAATTCTATTAATGAGCTAATAATGGAGAAAAAATCAGTTCAATCATCATTGCCTGAACAGAGCGGTGCTGGAGAGTTTCCCTCTTTTAATGTGGGTTCAACAGGGCAGCAGATATACAGAATGGAGAGCTTGTCTCCTGTCTGTCCTAGGTTGGAAGATGAACAATTCAAATTCCTGGAAAAAAGAGTTTCCAGATTGTCTCATTTACGCTGTCGTTATTCAAAGAGACGGCACGGATTCAGGTTTAATCCAAAGTTGTATTCATTTATATCTGCGCAAGAGCCTTCCCACAAAATAGGCACTAGTCTGTCCTCACTTATTCGAAGTGGGAAGAGAACTAGGATGTTCAGAAGTTTTCTGCCGTGGAGGCAAAATATTTGGAAAGGATCTAGTGCAAACATGATGAGGAAGCTCAGCAAGAGTAATGATATTCCAGACCCAGGTGTTCCCTGGAGCTATAGCATATAACCCTTCCTCATTCGAGTAGGCCAGCTAGCTCTCCCCCAATAAAAACACCACTATCAGAGTAGAAACAAGGTAGACATTTCTGAGATATATGTGCTTCATTATGAAACCATGGATGGCTCAATTCTTAAATGTAAATAGATCTCTAGGAAACTCAAAAGTAGTGTTTTCAATAAAAAAGAAGTATTGGCGGTTTCACTAGCAAAATTATACAACTGGTCCCTGTGATGTGTCTCCACACCTACATATGACCCCCACTTTACTATCCCTTCACATCACTAGTGGAAGCTTGTGAGTTAGGCGAAATCTCACTGCAGGTGAAATCTGGTTTGATGTGCCTAATATATCTATGGAAAGCTTAATGCAGAATCAGATGTAGTTGGGGGATGTTCCTCAAAAGACTGGGGACTATGAGGGAAACCCTCCCCCTCTTTTTTCGGTTGGTAAAAGACCAAAAGCCATACGGGTTTTAACTGGTTACAATGAAAGTAGAAAACTAGTATGAAAGCGTCATTATTTTCTGACTTGTGAGGTGGTATACAGTAAAAAAGATTTACTAATTTTTTTTTCCTGTAACATAAAAGATTATAAAAATTTTCTGAATTAAAAAGTACTTCCTAGGGCTGTGTAGCTATTTGGGAGTTTCATAACCTGTTATGGTGCTTTGGGCGGGATTTTTATTATTTGTCATTTTAGAAGACCACTGTCAACTGGTTTTAACCTATGATGCTATGATATTTTTCACTGTACCTTCATCTCAGGAATCAAACTGGTTTAATGGAGATGATGTTAGGTACAAATATACTAGAATCAAGTTGCCATTTAAAAAAGAAAAATTAACTAGTATTTCTAAGTTCACAGACAGCAAAGGCATATACTACTACAAAATAAAAAGTGGTTTTGGAGAATGAAAACTACTGATTTTAAGTTCTCTAACATTGTTTCCCCCAAGGGAATGAAGTAACTGGTGTGAAAAAGGTTCAAAGTACTGCCTAAAGTGAGCCCAGAGGCCAAGTGCAAAGGAGAAGGCAGGTAAAGGGAGACTGAGGTCTATTTAGATATGAATGGAGAAAGCGCCAGTCCTGCTACACGCAACTTCAGACTGCAGAGAGGACTCTTTCTCATTTCAATAGGTACTTACATTTGATAATTGAAGTTGTCTGCTTTTTGCCATTTCTGTAGTTTCAAGCTAGAAGCGTATCTTCAACTAATGACAGCATATAAACTAGTAATCAGATTCAGTGAGCAAAGCAGCCTCTGATTCTCTTGAGAATCATGAGGATCACCACATGACCTCTTTTCCTCCCCTAGTCAACTGTGGACCAGCCACAGCCAATGGATAAAAGCTGCCCCTTCACTCACACCACTGGGGGGCACCAAATGTTCTTGCCGAGAAATGTCCACTGCCTGTTTTTACAAAATAATACAATTACTTTATGTTCCCCAGACCCAAAATGGAAACTCAGATTCCTAGACTTTAAAAACAAAGGACTGTAGCATATTCTGGAAGCCAGTATAGCTATAGCAAATACACAGAAACTTCAAAGATCCGATTAATCTGTAGATTTTATTTTTAACAATTTGGATATAAGTGGAGATTTTCAGTATTTCTCTTGATTTTGAAGTCATTTATTCTTTTTCTCAAGTCCTGTGACATGTGGCTGAGAAGGAGGGAATAAATGTGGCTCCGACCAAAGTACCAGAATCTTTTCACCAACCTGATGTTTGACCCCCATACACGGACCTCACTCACATCTGTCATTTTCTGAAGCCTAGATCTTGTTAACAACCCATCAGGTGCAGTGTCAGTTTCAGATCAAATTATCTAAGGAAACAAGAAAATAGGCAGGATATTGGTACACATTACAACCCAAAGCACTTACCTAAATTAAAAATTTTGAAGATTTTCTATAGTTGTCCATTGCTACTGTTTTTGATCAGAAGGTGAAAGTAAAGATACAAATGATAGGTTTCTTCCAGTGGGAAAAATGGTTGGATGAAACTCAGATGAATACAGACCACATCTTTAAGGGTCTGAATTCTGTAGATCTGACTATATAAGCAGTGTTAATTCCATTTTTCATACCAGTAGCCCTCTAGAAAATAAAGCAAAGTAGTTCTATAGTGTGGTCAACTTATAAACCAATATTGTGAAAAATAGCAACTATTCATTTGTTCACAACATACATATTTATAGAGTAGTTAGGTACCATTTGTAAGGTAAGTCCTTTAAAATTCTATAATATTAAAGTAGTGGTTATTGGTATGATATATGCTGCTCTTGGTTCTATAAACTAGGTAAAAAGCAGTGCTTTGTGAAATGCAGTGTTATATATCTTAATGCCACTGGTGATAGAACGTAGTTCCCTTCAGTTCAAATCCTGTGCCCTTATTTGCTGCTTGCTAATGTAAGCAATAAGTACCCCTCCAACTAATGGTATCTATACATTCTGTAACTTGTATTTAATGATGGTGTATCTGGTGACTGTAAAAATATTAGACAGTATAAAAGTATATAATATATATTAACTGTTAATGCTGAGGTAATAGTCTGTGAATTACGTGTTTTGTACTTTTGCTAATTGTGTAATTGTGGTGGTGAAAATCCTATACTCAATCCTTAAGAGTGACGGTATCCCTTTTTCAATTTAACATGATCTGCATCAATTTGTTTGCCTGCTACAGTGTTGTTAGAATAGGAAATAGTAAAACAAATACAAACAAGAAAGTGTAGTACTCGTTAGGGAAACAGACTTCAAGTTACCAAATGAAGTCATTACAAACTCCTTGTACATTCACTGTGAGTTTCAAAGGGAATCAGTCCCTAACTTAAAGGTTTCCTTTGTTCACTTTCTAGATGTGTACTTTTGAGGGATATCTGAGGTTTAGCAACATTACAGCACCAAACACTGGGGCAATTAATCCCACTTACATCTGTGCTAAAGAGGATGGTGGAAACACATATGTATATACCTTTTCTTTACCTAGAAGTGCCATCCACTGTCCTTGAATTAATAAGATTAAAGTTTCTGTTGCATTTAAGTTAACTAGGAGGATCCTTGAAAGTAACACCTTTTCCAAGGACAATGTCAACAATGTCAGTGTCAACACCAAGTCTGATTCTGACCACATTTATAGTGGTATAATGTCAATGTGGTGGTATAGTGTCACGCCGCATCTTCATGACAACCATACTCCATTGTTGGAACACTGTGCCAGTAAGAAATGCAACATCTGATGGGCAGATGAAAATGATGCATCAAGAAGTTCAGTGTTTACAGATAAAACTGCTGTGGTTCAAGAACTTCCTTCCCCATCAAAACCTTGCCAAGGTTTTGTAAGAAAGTGACCTGTAAATTATTATTTTAGTGTTTAAATATAATTTATTCACTCAACCATTCTTGCCTACACAAGGCCATAAAGGGGGATACTATAGCTTTGGTCACATCATCATTTCAAACAATTTTTGAGTCATAAATTAGCAAAACAACATACTTTTTTTACCTTTTAAAATCATGTCCTATTAATGGACAAATTACCCACTCTTCTGTTCTGACCTGTGAATAGCTTAAATGTTTTTCTTTCTAAAGTAAGATACCGCCAGTATTATCACATGACTATTTTCCAGACGAATGGTACTGTGTTGAAAAATAATTGTTACTTCATCTAGCAGCATTTTATCTTCTATTTTGAAGACTATTTATTGTACTAATTAGGAAAAACAAATAAGGGAGCTCCAGACTGACACAGCAGTTGTTCTGGAAAAGGAAATACTCTAATAAACTCTGATGTATTAGATAACCCACAGATACATCATTGTTAACTCTTACTCTAGGTGCTCTTTGGTGAGAGATAGGCTTTGTTCCCTTGTTCATGACATTTCTCTGCAAAGAATTCTCTATGGAGTGAAGCAAATGAAGTGAATCATTTCTTACCAAGTAAATTTACCAATTTACAGACCTGCTCTACAGCTCACTTTTGAGTTCAGTTGTAATCATGAGTGGTCCTTCATATTTATTAAAACTGTTCATTCAGGTAAGACATATGTTGAAATTTTGCCAATACCTTAATAAAACCCAGCAATTTAAACCACACGTCATTTGTCTTTTTATTCAAAGGAGAGATAATTTACTTAGTGCTAAGGTTAATTATAGCAATGATGAGGCTCAAATCCAGTATAACTCCTAGCCTAGGTTAATTCAGACTCTGCAATACAAGTCTCAGCAGCAGGAAAGGCCTGCCCATTTTCAGGTGTAAAAACGATTCACCAAACGATCTACTGCCCTACACAAGATGTGTCACTTTCAACAAAATATATAAAGCCATATGAAAACAAAAAGTGTGTTCTGCAGACTGAAGAAATCATCTGAACCAGACTCCCTTAATACGACAAAGCAATCTTGAGAAACAAGAACAAAAGGTATCACAATTCCAGATTTCAGTATCTACTCTAAAGCTGTAGTAATCAAAAGAGCATGGTACCAGCACAAAAACAGACCTAGTGGATCAGCCGGACAGAACAGAGCGAGCCCAGAAACCCACAAGGTCAATCTATGAAAAAGGGCTAAAGTACACAAGAGGGAAAAGTCAGTCTCTTCAATAAATGGTGGTAGGAAAACTAGACCGCACACTTTACACGATACACAAAAATAAACTCAAAATGGATGACATACCTAAATGTGAGACCTGAAACCAGAAAATCATCTCCTTTATATGTGGAATCTAAAAAACAAGAAGTAGAAACAGACCCATAACTACAGAGAACTGATGGTTGCCAGAAGAGAGGGTCATAGGGGCATGGATAAAGGGGAGTGGGAGATACAGGCTTCCAGTTACAGAATGAATAAGTCACAGGGATAAAAGGTACAGCATAAGGAATACAATCAGTTGTATTGTGGTAGCTGTCACTTAGGAGCATAGCATATATATATAGATGTTGAAATCACTATATTGTAATACAAACTGGATGTCAAAGAAAAAAATATACAACTCTAAAAAAAAACCCAAAAACAAAAGAACCAGACTCTTATGACAAAGATTTAGGAACAGAGAATTTAACTATGGCTAATACGTTATGGAAAAGATCACCCAAGATCTTATGGGTGATTTCAGCAAAGAGAAACTATAAATAGAAATGCTAGAAATGAAAACAACACAGAAGACGAGTGATTCGGACTGGCTAATTAGTGGATTGTACATTGCCGAGGAGAGAATTGGTAAACTAAGATAAACCAACGGAAATTACCCTAACTGAAAAACACGTGTACATGCACACACACGCACATGTGAAGGGAAAACGAAGACAAAATAGACTCAGAGCAGAACATATGTAAGGTGTGCAGAACAACATCAGTCTAACATATGCATAACTGGAATCCTAGAAAGAGGACAAAGAATAGGGCAGAAGAAATATTTGAATGAGAGCTGAGAATTTCTGAAAATTTAATGACAGACCTCAAATCATTGATCCAGGAACCTCACAGAATACAGAGCAGGATAAATACCAAAAATGCACACCTAGGAAAAAGAAATCCCTTCCAAATGGTTTCACTGGTAAATTCTACCAAATATATATATATGTATATATACATATATATATATATATATATATTTTTTTTAAGATTTTATTTGACAGATCACAAGTAGGCAGAGAGGCAGAGAGAGAGGGGGAAGCATGCTCCCTGCTGAGCAGAGAGCCCGACTCGGGGCTCGATCCCAGGACCCCGAGACTACGACCTGAGCCGAAGGCAGTGGCCCAATCCACTGAGCCACCCTGGCGCCCCTCTACCAAGTATTTTAAGAATATATAACACCGGGGTGCCTGGGTGGCTCAGTGAGTTAAATCCTCTGCCTTCAGCTCGGGTCATGATCCCAGGGTCTAGGGATGGAGCCCCATATCGGGCTCTCTGCTCGGCAGGGAGCCTGCTTCCCCCTCCCCTCTGCCTGCCTCTCTGCCTACTTGTGATCTTTGTCTGCCAAATAAATAAATAAAATCTTAAAAAAAAAAGAATAACACCAATTTTTTAATTTTATGTCAGAGAGAGAGCAGGAGCGAGCACAGGCAGACAGAGTGGCAGGCAGAGGCAGAGGGAGAAGCAGGCTCCCTGCTGAGCAAGGAGCCTGATGTGGGACTGGATCCCAGGACGCCGGGATCATGACCTGAGCCGAAGGCAGCCGCTCAACCAACTGAGCCACCCAGGCGTCCCAATAACACCAATTTTATACATTGTCTTAAGAATTATTTTGTAAGGTCAGCATTACTCGGATACCAAATCAGATGAAGACCGAAAAACCAAACTACAGACTAATATCCCTCCTTGAGTACAGACGCAGAAATCCTCAGCAAAATATCAGCAAAACCAGTTATCACTTGTTAGAATGGCTAAAATAAAAAAAATGCTGACAGTAGCAAGTGTTTATAGGATGCAGCTAGAACCCTCGTATGTAGTGCTGCTGGTGATATAAAACCGCACTGCCACTTCTGGAGAAGTTCAGCAGGTTCTTATAAAGTGAAGCAGTACGTACCACGTAACTGAGATGAGTTCTGACATCAACTACCTGGAGTTAGGCCAAATTTCACAGTTTAAAGGCAAAGTCCTCTCACTTCAAACACCAACTGCCAAGTTTGGGGGTCCCTAGGCCACCCTCATTTCTCACGAATTGACTACAAATTTGGGGGTTCCCACCATCCTCCCTCAGGTTTGAAAGTTTGCAAGAACAACTCAGAGCTCGGGTATTTCCCTACTTACAGTTTTATTATACAAAAGGATATATATCAAAACCAGGCAAAAGAAAGGACATATAGAGTGAGGTCTAGAAGAGTTCACGTATGAAGTTTCCTTGGGATCAGGCATTTTATCCTCCCAAAACAATGGATGACAATACAGAATACTGTCTACCATGGAAGCTCATCTGAGTTTCAGTATCCAGAGGTTTCACTGAGGTTTCATAAGGTAAGTGTGACCGACTCACTGGCAATGAAGCTGAACTATTCAAGTTGATATGAAGTGACTATAGCCCCAATCCTCTAATCCCATGATTAGTCCTTCTACTGTTCCAGCCCCTCCTCCCTGTCCTAAGTTATCTCATTAGCATAAACTGTCAGGACCCACCATAAATAACAAAGACACTTCTATCATTCTGGAAATTCCAAGGACTCTAAGAGGCTATATCCCGGGAGCCAGAGACACAAGGCTGCCAGATTCTTTATTACACACACATCCAGCAATCCCATTCCGTATATATTCCTCTAGAGAATGAAAACACCTTCACACAAATGTTTTTAAGATTCATAATCACCCTAAACTGGAAATAACCCAAACATCCTTCCAAGGGTAAATCAACTGTGGTATACCCATGCAGGGAAATACTACTCAGTAATAAAGGAATAAAGTACTGATTGACACAAGATGAAACTTAACTGCATTTTGTTAAGTCAAAAGCTATCTGCTGATTCTATGTACATGGCACTCTGGAAAAGGGAAACTAAAAGGACAGAGAACAGATCATGATTGCCAGCAGTTGGGGGTACCAGGGAGGATTTGCCCAGCGTGAGGGAATTCTGAGGGTGACTGAACTGGCTGATGTAGTATTATGGTGGCAGATACACACGACTCTGTATCTGGCAAAACCCACATACACTGCACTATACCTCAAAGGCTGAATTTTAATGTATGTAAATTTAAAGATCAACCAGGATATGTGGGAAGGACAAAATGCAGACTATGACAGCTGAATCTTTATTACAAATGAATCATATAATCACACTGAAGAGGACAATGCAGAAAGGAACTAATGTAACTCTGAATCTCAGGACCTAAATAATTTTGGGAAAGTGTTTGACATAATACTGAAGGCTAAAAAAAACACAACTGTACGCCAACACTATACTCAGTTGGTAAATTTGTTCCTCACAAGGGTTATAGGTCAACAGTTGAGAAACTGCTTGGTTTTTATGTCACAGTTGAACAAGTAAGTAAATATACTGTAGCTAATGAGAGCCAAGCTGTTAGAGAAAGATAAAAGGGAAGGCTAAAATGAGCACTGTGGAGTTGGGACTGGTATTGTAGGCACCAATACAGACTCCTGGTTTGTCTTCATAAAACATATTTACATAAATGTGCATACAAAGATATATAGAGCTGTGTTTGCATGAGTAAGTATATATGGTGGTTTCTATTCTATCCACTGAGAGGACCTAAAAGCAGTGACACTCTAGTAACAGTAACGACACCTAAACATCCTATCTTACTTTCTAAATACCACTGTCTAGGAAAAAAAAAAAAATGGGTCAAAGAGAAGACCAGGTAAACTTGCAGCACCCGGTAGGAGGAGAGGAGAGAAAGGAGGAGGGAGGGTGAGAAGAAGGATGGAACATACCAAAAGGATACAAAAGCTGACTTGGATTTCTGGCAGCCAAAACTGGGACAAACTGAACTGTAAAATAATGATATTAGATCATAAAGAATAAAACAAGTATCTACACCAAGATCACACTGATAAATAAGGGAATAAAAAAAAAAACCTAAATGGAGAAGGGACAACTTTTCATTACAGAAACCCAATGCATAAGAATTAGAGAAAGAGAAAACCATTAGAACACTGCAATAATAACTGTTGTAAGCAAGATCCACTGGTGGGTATTAAAATTAGTAAGAGATAAAGCAGAAACAGAATATTTGCACAGTCGCAAAGCATTTGTCCCCAATATTTAGTAGTTACAAAGGGAAAAACCATAAATAGTGGGAATCCTGGCAGACCTCACCTTGACCAAGTAATCAAGATCGACATCATCAAATCACTGCGAAAATCAAACCAAATAATAAACCAAATAATAAGGAACTACGGTAAATGCATAGAATGGAATATGACTCTTAACAATAAAAAGGGATTTTTTTTAAGATTATTTATTTGGGGCACCTGGGTGGCTCAGTCGTTAAGTGTCTGCCTTCAGCTCAGGTCATGATCCCAGGGTCCTGAGATCAAGCCTCACATCCAGCTCTCTGCTCAGAGGGAAGCCTGTTTCTCCCTCTCCCATTCCCCCTGCTTGTGTTCCCTCTCTGTATCTCTCTCTGTCAAATAAAATAATAAAATCTTTATTGCTTCTCAGCCTTTGGCTAAGATCAAGTGTAATAATAAAATCTTTAAAAAATTTTTTCAGGAATAAATGTGAGATAAAAGTACTAAACACTGGAGGCACCTGGCTGGCTCAGTCAGTAGGGCATGTGGCTCCTGATCTTGGTTGGAGGCAGGAGTTCAAGTTCATGTTGGCGGTAGAATTTACTTAAAAAGCAAAACAAAACTGAACACTGAAACAAGGTAATGGTGGAAGGAAAGACTAGGAACTACTATGCTCTTTGGCTAAAAGGGTAAAAATATAAAGAAAAAAGAAAAAAAAGAAGCAAAGAAAAGATGGGAACTGTTAGGATAATAAAGTGCCACGAAGCAGCAGCAGAGCAGAGAACTCACGACGCACACAGACTGCAGGTGATGACAGTTTTAAGTAGGGGAAGGGGGTGGGGGATGAATGGGAGGGATCGCTTTTGAGCCAAATCTCCTGCAGACCAGATCACGAACAACCAATGGGGAGAGGGAAAAGGCACTGGTACCTTCTCCTATGACTTCCTCCCTCCCTCACAGCTACCAACAATCTAGCAGAGCCAAAGCAGGCACACCACACCAAGCAAGAGGGAAAACACAAGGCACCACTGAGGAATCTGGTGCAGACTTCACATATAACAAGGCTAGAAACTGGGAAAGGAATTCTGTTTCTCAAAGATCCCACTACTAAAAGCCAACAGGTCCTTCATCTTTGAAGAAATCTTTTGGTCTTTCAGGTTTATGATTCTGTAATGGGGTAGTAGCTGCCCATCACCCCCATACCACAAAACAAAGCACAAAAGAACTAATCAAATGTTTCATCTTTTTGACTTAAAAATCATGCTTTTTAAAAGCCTAAGCCTCTATACTAAAAACACATGAAGTTCCCATTAATATCAACAGAGCAAAGGCGAGCAAATTTTATTTGTGAAGGGTGTGAGAGTAAATTATTTCAGGCTGTGGGGCCAACAGGTTTCCTTAGTAGCTACTCCACTTGTAGGGCACAAGCAGCTACTGATAATCCATAAATGAACGGATGCTAACTGTGTCTCAATACCCTCGTTTACACAAACAAAGAGCAGCAGGGATTTGGCGCGAGGACAGCAGTTTGTCTACCTACAGAAAATGCCAGACTCTTGTTAACTGACTCCCAAAGGTCTTCTTCAATGGACTGTGAGAATTTATATAAGCTGCATTATTTCTTACTATCTTACAATTCTCAAACAACATGACTTGAAGTGAGCTGGAGCCCAACAAGAGACATGATTTTCTTCACCACAAAAGAACTGCTTCTACTCATTCTGTCCTTTAGTTACCCTACCAGCTTCTTCTTGATTTTTGGTAAAACCTGTTGTCAACTTTAATTACAAAATAGAGGATTTTATACCAGGAGAGCGGGTTCAATATTTCTTTAGAAACTTACATTTTTTGCTTTTCAAGAAATAGATTTTATTCTTAAATATGGAATCAGAATATGGTACAAATAGGTTCCTAAAATACACAATATGCCAATTAAGCTCAAAATATTTTCCCTCCGAAGTTTTTGTGCAAGTATAAAGAACAAAATACCTTCAAATTTTCCTGCACCTGTAACAAACAAAAAGTCTTGCTGATGTAGTGAATTCAAATTCTACCAAATTAAAAGGGTCTCAACCAGCTCTCAATTCATCTAAAATAAGGACAGTACTCCTGTTTTTATACATAACTTGAAAGCATAAGAAAAGCCAGAAAAATACTCAAGATCCAAATATACCACAGTCCAAATATCACTATCCCATTCTAGGGAATCCACAGACTAAAAAAAAAAA
>RCUC01119176.1:0-22428 GCA_003697995.1 Taxidea taxus jeffersonii
GCGGCAGTGGAAGAGCAGGAATCTGCATCTTTAATAGTTGTCTCACCCCCATCCTGGCAAAGACTTTAAACCACCCCACCACCACCACTACAACTGAGATGCGCCCATAAAGTCTGAGAACTGACCTGTCAACACCTCATCTGGGAAGACTGAGGATCAAGGTTACAAAGCCATGAGTGGCCAAGTCAGAGCCAAAGGACCAGAACTCAAATTTCTTTCTCAATCTTTCTCTGCTTCTTTCTCCTTCTTTCTGTCTTCCTTCCCTCCTTGCCCTCCTCCCTTCCTTATTTTCTCTTTCTATTCCAAGAAAATAGACTTTTCTCATCACATACAGTTTGGCACTGGGATTCCCATTTACTGGGCAGTGCTGCTCCACAGGGTTATAGAACTTAATATTTAAAGAATGTTCTAGGGGGGATTTTTTCCTCTTAAAGTCATAATTCTTTTTAAAGTCAGTAACCAGGAAAGACAGCCTGATGCCTTGTAATGAATCACCATAATTCTTCCTCTGCCAGTGGGAACTGGGACATGGGAAGAGAGAAAACAAGTGGTGTGGGAATAAGCGAAAGTTTCATTAGTTCATGTGTGAGTGCATTCATTTATTCACCAAATGTCACTAAACACCTAGTAGGTGATTGGTGCTGGGAATTCAACAGCCTTCCTTCTAAGTCAGCTCATGACACAGCACTGCTGACTGAAAAATGAAACTGGAGTCTCAGTGAACAAGCCCTGGGCCAAAAGGGGTCAGGGGCAGCTGTTGGCGGGGGGTGGGAGGGCAACAGAGAGAAGCCGGTCCCAAGCCCACATTTGTTCTCTCAAGTGACCAACTCTCTCTTTTCTCTCTCTCTCTTTTATTTTTGTTAATTTTGGTACTAAGTTTTAAAATTTATATTATTTCATTTCTTTATTTATTGTGTTCAGTTAGCCAGCATATATAGTACACTGTAAATTTTTGTTGTATTGTTAACAATTCATTTTTTTTTAAGATTTTATTTGACAGAGAGAGAGCCAACCAGAGAGGGAACACAAGCAGGGGGAGTGGGAGAGGGAGAAGCAGGCTTTCCGCTGAGCGGGGAGCCCAATCTGGGGCTCAATCCCAGGACACTGGGATCATGACCTGACCTGAAGGCAGATGCTTAACGACTGAGCCACCCAGGCCCCCTTGTTTAGTGATTCATTAGTTGCATATGACACCCAGTGCTCTATCTCTCTTGGTTTCCCTCTTTTTGGAGGGGCAGAATGTATGCTGCAAGAGTCACATACAGTGTTTTTACTCCCAGATTGGCCACATCCTCGGCTTGAGAACAGAATCCAGGATGGGGAAGGAAGGAGACTTCCACCCTCCCAGAGCATCAGCACCTGGCATGCTGGGAACGCCAGGGAGGCAATCCGTGGCATCCCTGGACAGATCGGCAGGCTTAGCTGACCACGCAAAGCCAATAAACATCATCTCCCTGGATTTTCATAAGGTTTTGGATGGGTTCCCACACTTAAGTAGTCCTTGAGAAACTTAGGAAAGATGGCTGAGTATAAAAGTTTCATAAGCAGGATATTGGGGAGATTAGGGGTGCTGTTTAGCGCCCTCCAAAATCCTTTTTGGCATTAATTTGCTCTGCCTTACATGGTCTCCTAGTCATCCTTTTCTTCTTCCTTCTCTCTCTCTCTAATCTCAGTGGCCCTTTACAACTGTACGACATCTTCCGCAGACCCATGCCACTTTGCACAGGGCTGTACCCTGGGACTTGCATAAAGCTGGGGTCAAGGGAGGTATAGCAGAATGATCTCAGCACACAAAGGCTACTTTATGTTCCAGCCTTAAACACTGAAGACATAAAACCATTCTTAAATATGTGCTGGCTGAGTATATGGAGGATAAAACATCCTTTTGAAGGTAAACTTGCTCTTATACAATCAGTTCATTATGCACTGTCACAAAAGCATGGTCCAGGCAGAGGGGAAAGCACTGTAAAGGCAGATAAAGGAGGCAAAATTGCCTGGGGTGGGGGGGCTGGTCAGAGTGGGGAAACATCAGGGTGGCAGCGGCCCAGAGGCATGAGGTGACTGAGGCTGAGAAAACTGCTCAGAGCTCTGTCTTCCTCCTTGGACAGCCACCCCATAAGCTGACAGCTACGCACCAGCAAGATACAGAAAGCAGAACCGAGAATAGAACAGCACTCAGTCTTTGAAGCCACCATTACTGTGGGTCTCCTAAGTGAAAAGCACTGTGCTAAGGAGATCTCGCTCACTTTCTTTCTCTGTACTTTCTCTCCCTTCATTTTCTCAGTAATTATGCAAGGAAGGCATCATTCCCTACTTCACAGAAGAGGTAGCCAGGCTTGTCCCAGCTAAGGTGGGATTCAAACTCACACCCTCCCCCCGGCACATGCGCACACAAGTGACAGCCTATACCTTTTTTTTAAAAAATTTTTTAAAAAGATTTTATTTATTTATTTGACAGAGAGAAATCACAAGTAGGCAGAGAGGCAGGCAGAGAGCGGGAGAGGAGGAAGCAGACTCCCCGCCAAGCAGAGAGCCCGATGCGGGACTTGATCCCAGGACCCTGAGATCATGACCTGAGCCGAAGACAGAGGCTTAACCCACTGAGCCACCCAGGTGCCCCAGCCTGTACCTTTTTTTTAAACCACATCATAGAGAAGATGAATGTAAGTATCTATGCCTGCAATGACATGAGAATTTCTCAAGGCTTCCCCATATTCATCAATATATTTTGTCTTTGAAAAATCATTCACTTCTTTAAAATAAAAAAAATACAGTCATATGTAGTTATTCTTATCAAGCCAAACAATTCAGAGAAGAATGAATAGTATGACTTGTCCTTGACATTCCCTATGATTAAAAGTATAGATGTAACAAAACATACTGGGGGAAAAAACATTTTTTAAACAGAGAAGAAACAAAATCTATAGTCCTCTCACTTTAATGAAATAACCAAGAGAAATTCAGAATATTACTTTTCTACATTTGGGGTGTTTGTTGTGTGATATACATTCAGTGTATTTTATATCCTGTTTTCCTCGAGTTATGTCACAAGCATTTCCATGTCATCTGTCTGGTCTTACTCCTTGGAGTTCATGGCTGAGTGACATGTAACTGAGAACCACAGTTTGCTTAAACCATCCTTCTACCGCCAAGCATTTAGATTGTTTCTAATTATTTGCTATTATCAACTGTGCTGTGATTAAGATCTCCATGCATTCTTTTTTTCTGTCTCCAGTTTGGATTATTTCCCTAGCATTCCCAGAAAGTAGCATTACTGGGTCAAAGGGTGTGAACATTCTTAAGGCTCTCAATCCATAGTGCCAAATTGTTTTCCGAAAGGATTGAACCAATTTTCACTATTTGGATACTTGCTTGTTTTCTCCATGTGAGAAGTTCTGGGGAAAGACTTTGTTTAAGTCTTCTTAGTCTGTTTAACTGAAATCACTACACTTTAATGTAGCTGTTTCATACGGCCCCTGTCAAAGTCTGTTGACAAAGTTTGACCATCTGATTACTGGGTGGAAGATTTATACTGGTCTCCCTGTCTCCAGGCTCTTCCTGCCTTCAATCTGTTTTGCACACTTCAGCCAGATTCATTCTTTTGGAAACATCTCTTGCCTCATGTTGCTGCCCCCTCTCAGTAACGCATACTGACTCTCTTGTTTCCACTGGGATCAAGTCCAAAGTCCTCTACTGGGACCTGAGGACCCTCCATAATAGGGTCCCACCCCCCCCCACAACTTTCCCAACTCAATCTCATCTCCAACCACCCTCAGCAGAAACCTACTGCCACTTCCTGTCTAGACCCCCAATTATGCTCCCTCTGCTCTTCCCTTTTGCTTATGTTTTCTCCCAGCTGGAATGCTTCCCTTTCCTTTCTACCTAGTCCAAACCCTCCTCTGCTTTTAGGGTACTTCAGTCCCACCCAGTCAGGTGAGAATTCTTCAAGAAGAGCCATAGAAAGTGGGGAAAGACCCAGAGTCAGGAATTTAGAAAAAGAGGGAAACAGAGGAGGGAAAGAAGTGGGGGACCAGGAGGATATGGGGGCCCCCCACATTAAAGGCACGAATAGATTGGCAACAGAGATCAGAACAAAGGCAAAATTCACTGTGCTATTTTAAAATTCACTGTTGTTCCTACTGGCCTAAAAAAGGAATCTGTGAGTGAGCAGGGTTGTGGGCCAGTGCTAATAAAATAATGATGACAATAATAATTATAGTATATTAGTTAGGATTAGCTTCACTTAGGGAAAGGAAGACCTAAAAAAATAATGGTTTAGATATGAGAAAAATTAATTTATGCTTTATGAAAAGAAATCCTTAGGAAGTCCAAAGCTGGAATGGCAGCTCCCTGCTCATCAAGGACCCAAACTCTTTAGCTCTCTGCAATGCCAGGCACCCTCAGAGTGTGGTCCTCCTCCTCATGCCCCAAAATAGCAGTTGGAGCACCAGCCATCACATTCAGAATCCAGACCAGTAATAGGCAGAAGAAGGATGATGAAGACTGTCTTCTCTCTTTAGGGAGATTTCCTGGGAAGTCACATGCAGTGCTTCTGCTCAGAACTCATTGGCCTAGTCCCATGGCTGCACCTAGCTGCAAGGAAGTCTATGTGCTCAGATGAAAATCAAGGTTACGTTACTAAGAGAAAGAGAATAGGTTTGGGGGCACACAGGTCACAGTCTGTGCTACCATGTACTGAATCACTATGGTAATCAATTTATATTTATTCTCTCTTTTCATTTTTATACCAATTCTACTAGCAAGTACATGGTGGAAAGGAGCGTAAGACCTGGATTGTGTCTGAGTCCAGTACCTGGGTGGGCTCCTTTTTTTTCTTTTTCATGGAGACTTATTTTTCATGATATTAAAAAAAATCACAAAATAATTGGTAAATCTCTCTCTTTTTTCTCCCCACCTGGCCACACACACACACACACACACACAGAGTTCACCTTTTAGAGACTGAGTTTTCCAATCACAGCATATAGAACTCACTGGAGTCCTTCCTTTAGTATGTGCTTAGTTATATTTTTTTGGCATTGTAGGTCTTACTTGTGAAAAATATATAAGACTTCCTCTATAGGTCGTCAAACACAAGCAGTCCTCAATAAATATCATTGAAGTAACATTCTAAAGGGAAACAATAGCAATATATTCTCAAGAACACTGACGGTAAAAGGTTTTTATAAATGAGAGGTTTACTAACAGTTATGAATGCAGAAGAGCGTAAGAGAGATGAAATTCTTTCTCCTTCAGTTTATATTGTTTTGTACTGTCACTCCAGTTTCCCTGTAAAACAAATGGATGGAAAAGTTGCCAGATAGAGAGGCTAGGCAGGTTTACTAATGCTGATTCTGTGATTAATTGGTCTCCAAGACCTGGGAAGCCTGAACTCTTGTGGCACTGGAAGGGTAGCAGGGCTGTGGTTAGGGAGGTGGGGTGAGGGTGGGGCAGGGTGATGGGGGACGGGTAGAGGGCTTATTTGATGACAAAACGAAAGCTATTTGGAAAAAGGGTTTCAGACTGATAGGGATTAGAGACAGAAGGGAGAGTCTAGGGCAGAGACTAGCTTAAAAAAGTACAGTGGGCGTGGAACTGGGATGGGTGGGGTAGCCAATTAGCATGTAAGTACTGGCAGAGAAGGCAGTTTCAGCTTCTGTACCACTGGCTACCCTGTGTTTCTCCCAAGGCCAGATTATTCCCAAAAAGGGCAGCCAAAGAATGATCCGGCCCAGTAACTGCCAACATCTTATTGTGCCCTGCCTTCTGTGGTTTTGTGAGCCTGAGCTGTCTGCATGTTGCAGTAAAGGAGGTTTTGCGTTCTGGAAGAATGACTAAGACTGGGTGTTGTCAGGGAGAGGAGCCAGAGAAAACCATAGGGAAAGGCTAGTTCCTAGAATTTAAGCAGCTGGAGGTCAAGGACCAGGTCAGTTTTGTTCTGTGCTATATCCCCATGCCAACTTCCGTGGCTGATCCACAGTTCCCACTACCCTTACCCGGTGAAGTCTGTTGAATGAATGAATGAATGACTATGGCCCCAAGGTCACAAGCTAAGAAGGATCCATAAGCATCTTCCCTCTGGCCCTTTAAGATGACCAGTTGGAAATGTCAGGAAACATTCTGGGGGAATTCACCACCTGGGCAACAACCAGTCAAAGTCAGGGGCTGAGTACAGCAGGTGGTGGGTCTCTGGTGTTGGGTCTGGGGCCTCACAAGACAGTGACTAGGAAGATCATTGAGATTGGATGAGGAAAGACTGTCTACTTTCTGTCTCTTTTTGCCCTCTTCCTACCATGTAGTGACCCCCTACTAAGCTTCAGGCATTGTCCTAAATATTGTACATGCATTATCTCATGTAATCTGATATTCTAGAGAGGTCGACATTCACATCCCCATTTTCAGGTGATAAAAACTGGAACTTGGGGGCACCTGGGTGGCTCAGTGGGTTAAAGCCTCTGCCTTCAGCTCAGGTCATGATCTCAGAGTCCTGGGATCTCTGCTCAGCGGGGAGCCTGCTTCCTCCTCTCTTTCTGCCTGCCTCTCTGCCTACTTGTGATCTCTCTCTGTGTCAAATAAATAAATAAAATATTTAAAAAAAACAACAACTGGAACTTGAAAAGGTTAAGTAACCTGTTCAAGGTATGGTTCAGCTATTAGGGTAGAAAGCAACAGGCCAACCCCGGTGGCCCTCATCTTAACCAGTTCACTTCCTGCCTCTGCTCCATGCTGTTCCTCGTGCTCTTGCTCACTTACTCAATCTGGCTGCAAAACGGATTTTGTCCATCTATCTAAAAGACATTTTATTTTCAGATATCAAGAAGACATATTACAAGAACAATATGAAGAATCCCCATATACCCTCCACCCCCATGCCCCAAATGTTGGCATTTTACTGCCCAGAGTAAATATTAACTACATTTTCTGACAACATTTTTATATTCCCTTGAACTTATATTTTCATTCATTTTTTTTTGAGGCTTACGGACACTGTGCAAGGGCGATGATAAGAAGCAATGTGGCAGCTGGTTGGTGGGCAGCAGGCTCCACTGACCATGTGTGAACCCCGAGCCCCGGGAGCAGATGTGCCGACTCCCAGCATTCCCCCAGAGGACAAGAGGGTCATCCAGTGACTCGCCTAATGGGGAGGCTTCTGAGGAATGTCCTAGACGGCAGGCTTGAGAGATTCCCCAGCTACAAAAGATGTCTAAACAAGGGAAACATTAGTGATGACAGCCCCACAGAATAATTCTACCTCTTACTCCCTTGCACTGTCAATTCAGGGCAGAAAGATTAATGTGAACCTACTACCCATCAGGACTGAATTAGGTACCCGGGGAAATGAGAAGACTTAATGATGCCACCCTCCAACAACAGCCAAGCAAGATGGTTGACTAGAAAAGATAAGGGAGCCTTGGTAGGAATTTCCCTACTAGTAGTCAATCAGGGACCCTCAGCTGGGGAAAACCTCGCAATTATTTTGGAAACAAAATTAGAAGCTGGAGGTGGGGGGAGGGAGACAGAAGAAGATGGAACAAGTTCTTGCATGAAAACAAGACAATCCAGCTCTGTTTCCTGCCTAATGCTGGTGGTCTTTGGAAGCTGGGGGGGTGGGGGCAGGTTCGGGGGGAAGGAGGCCCTGTTAGCTGTGGCCAGAGAAGTCAGGGGGCCAGAATACTGCAGTTCCAAGGACAGAACCGAGTTGCAACCCAAGTAGAGCCCCGGTTCAGCCCCCGAGCAAATCTACAGACTTTAAAAAGAGGGGATTTAGCTAATGCTTCTGGGACAATATTTGCATGCAGAGTAGAGGGGAGAGCAAGAGGGAGAAGAGGCTCCACACCCCCCACCCTCCTCCCCCCAAGGATCATTCACTGTGCCTGTAAGCCTTCCTGGTCCTTTTTTCTGGTATGTTCTCTGCACTGTCTTGTTTCATCCTGCACTTTCACCGGCCCCCCAAAAAACCAGGAAGGACCTGCTGAGACTCTCGATTCTACTGATCTGGATCGAAGTCCCAGCCCTGCTACTAACCCGCTGAGCGACCAGCCAACCTCTCCAAGCCTCAGTTCCTCAAGTATAAATCTGATGTGACAGTTGAAGGGGATGATGCACCACCAAGGCTCCCTGCAAGCAATCTTCTTTCTGATTTCTCAGGCTACCTTTCCCTCCCACCTGCCGGCCCTCAACCTCTGATAATACTGGTGGTCAGTGTGCTGCTCTCTCGTTGCTCCGTTTTTCCAGGTTATGATGGAAACAGACCAAGGAGCCTACATCTGGATTTTAATTCCAGGTTCTGTCACTTAACAGCTGTGTGATCCTGGACAAGTCATTCAACCTCTCTGAGCTCCTGCTTCCCTGCTTACAAAATGGAAACTGTCCCTGCCTCGAAGGAGATAATGTAGAGAAGTGCTTTCTAAGTGTTAAAGCATTTGATGAGTGTCAGTTGCTGTTTTGCTGCCCTTCCCACAGTCCCTCACACTAAGCCCAACTTGGGAGGAGGGAGCACTGGACAGATTTAGGAAGCTCTGAGCTCACGTCCCAGTCCTATCATCTATGTGGGACCCTTCAGCAAATCATGATCCTCCCAGGGCCTCAGTTTCCTCACATGTAAACTAAACTGTTTGAATGGAACATCCTTTATGGTCTCTTCCACATTTGTTGTTGTTGTAGGAGTCAGGAGTTTATTTTCTGATAAGAATACAGTTGGGGTTCGAGGACATCACTGCTTCTGTGCTCAGGTCTGCTCTCACTGAACTCCTTCCTCTATTCATATGACCGGGATCAGGCACTTCTGGGTCATGGGTGGCCTGAGGGTGTCTCCAATACTCGGTTTTGGGTAATTAGTCTTTTTGACCCTTAGCAGGGGAAATGTCTCCAGTTGGGGGGAAATGAAGTTGTCAAACATGGTCCTTAGGAGAGGGAGATTTATAGGGGATCACATACAAAAGCACAGGAATTAAACAAACAAACAGGGAAAGAGCACTTAAAAGCTCAGACCAAACAATGTATACTGCACGCTATGCTTGGGCAGGGCAACCAGGGGTCTGCGTCTCCCCCAGCCCCGCCCAGGCCTGACAGCCTGGACAATTGTTCATCTTCCAAGAAGCCCTTCCCAGAAACCATAGGGTTGCAGGAAGGTAAAGCCAATGACTTCACCAAGCGAAAGAAACAGCAGTGGTCAGTACAGTCCCTTGGTGACCATTTGGTTTCTAAACCTTGCCTTTATATAGCCCAAGATTTGGGTCCTGCTACCCCTCCCACCCATCCTCGTGGCACCCTGCCCCCTGACTATCCCAGTCGCTTGCTCCTCCTTGTGTCCCTCCAACTCTGCTCCCTTCTTGGTCCTCTTTTAGGGTCTCCATAAAATATAGGATGTCCAGTTAAATTTGAATTTCAGGTTAACCACACATACTTTTTTTAGTATAAGCATGTCCCATGCAGGGGCCCCTGGGTGGCTCAGTACATTAAGCATGTGCCTTCTGCTCAGGTCATGATTCCAGGGTCCTGGCATCCCTGCTCAGCGGGGAGCCTGCTTCTCTCTTCCCCTTTGCAGCTCCCCCTGCTTGTGTTCTCTCACTCTCTTCCCTCTCTCTCAAATAAACAAATATACTCTATAAAAAAAACTGTGTCCCATGCAGTATTTCAGATAACTAAAAATTTTCATGGTTTAGCAGAAATTTAACTGAATGTTTTATATTTTTATTTGCTATATCTGGCAATCTCCTTTCAAGGCATTTTACTTGCTGATGTCTCCGTCCAGAACACACCACCCCTACATCTTCCCCTGGCCAGCCCCTTGTTACTCAGGCTCCAATCAGGGGTCCCCTCCTTAGAGAGATGCCCCCGACACTCTCTCCCAACTGAAAGTAGCAGCCCTGCCCCTAGAGTGCCTCTCTAGCAAATTCTCCTGTATTACCTTTGTCCCTCTGAACTGTGTTTGCCTATTGGTTTTCTTGTGCAATGACTGTTTCCTCCAGCTGGAATGGCAGACACCGCTGTTTTTTCCCTAATCGCTCTCCATCACCTGAAATGTACAAGGCACATGCCAGGCATTTGATAAACATTGGTTGAAAGAATTAATGTATGCTTTAGAGCAGTGCGTCACAGACTTGAAGAAGACGCTAAAGATTTTGTTCAATTCCATTAAAATCCAGATTCTGATTCAGTGGGGTGGGCAATGGCCTGAGAAAATGCATTCTTAACAAGCTCCTGGTGATGCTGATTCTGCTGGTCCATGGGCAATGCTTTAAGAAGCAACAGAATTCTCTGTGACGACAGAAATAGTCCATCTCTGCACTGTCCAATATGGTAAGCCAGTAGCCACACGTGGCCACTGAGTACTTGAAATGTGGCTAGTGTAAGGAACTGAATTTTAAGTTGTAGTGAATTCGAACTAATTTATGTTTAAATAACCACCTGTGGCGAGTGGCTTCTGTATTGGATGGCACGTGTTGAGGGAAGTGGTTCTCAATCTTGGCTACGCATGAGGATCACCGGAAACACATTTCAAAGTACAGATGCCCAGGACCCACTCCAGACCAGTTCAATCAGAGTCTCTGGGCTTGGGTCTTACAGCACTGGTTTTGGTGGTGTTTTTTTTTTTTAAGTCACCCCTCTCTCCCACCACATAATTCCAGAGTGCATCCAGCATTGAGAACCCTGCCTTCGAGTGTTCAGATCACTTTCCTTTGCTCGTTTAATCCTCACCACAGCCTGGACAGCAGATAAGACAAGTGTGACTAAATGTCACCAATCCCGTTCTACTGGGAGTAACTGAGGTTACTCATGTGTAACTGAGGTTACACATTTCAAGTGATGGAGAGCGATTAGGAGTTCTGCCTGAGGTTCAGGCAGATGAAGGGATTTGCCTGGGGCTACCCAGCTGGTAACTGATGGAGGTAGGACCCGCAAAGCCCTCAGGTTTTCACGGCCAACCACGCCTCAAATTCTCTGTGGAAAAGAGGCCAACGGTTATCCAGCAGTTACCTTTGTGAAAAGAGGCAAACGTCTGTCCTTCAAGTAGACAGTCAGGCAAGCCCATCCTTTCTGCACAGCTGCCCCCAGCTTCGATCGCCTTTGATGCCCTTCAAGGGCCTTGTCTGGTCATCATTCCTCAGGGAAGAAAGCCGCTTAGAATCCTCACCCAGTTTTCATCGTTGATCAGTAAGAGAATGAGTCTCTCACGACCAGAGATGAAGGAAATCTAACTTTGAATGGAAGAGGGCACCTCGCCATGGAACTCGCCACTCCCAGGGTGAGACCTCAAGTGAAATGACCTGCTCCTTCCTGCCACATTGGCCCACAGATGCAGACTGAGTGGTTTCAGAGAACGAAGTCAACAGTAACGACACGGATACCCAGAAGCATCTCTTGAAGAGTTTATAGACCTTGCCCAGGTTTCTTGTGGCTGGGCTGGAATACACTGGTGGGGGCCACCTGGGGAGGGTGGTTTTAGAGGATCCATAGGAAAATGTTTAACTGTTTCATACTTATGTATTTATTTTAATGTATTCAGAAAAATGCAGCTCATTAAATCTGTAATTTCACAGATATTTCTGACCTAGTTCCTAGCAAAATTAATTCATTTAAGAGAAAAGGGAGCACATTTAAAGGAAAACGTTAAGAAATAATGAGACAAGCAGGACTTGGATATGGCCAATGCAATGACAATGGGCTGGGTACATCACAAGGGTGCAGCAGGAACAGGAAGACAGTATCTTTTGCGTGGAAGGTCAGAGGTGGAAGGGAAGGATTTCGTGAAACATTCTTGTCAGCAGCATGTCTTTCAGTAATAAAGAAATACTGTTGCTGACAAGAAATCCATTGTCCTGGAATAATGGCCAGGAATGAAAACATCATAGCCTCAAAGCCTCATGGGCCTGTAGAGAAGTCCAGCTGAGAGAAAGGACTAGCAGCTTCTGTGGCCTTCTCAAGCCCCAACAAGCCTGCAACAGACCATGTCAGCCCAACTCCTCTGTCCTCCTACACACTTGCCAAGAGACCTGTGCTCCATCGAGCCCAATGTCCAAGGTCAGGTCCTACTGCGGGCCAGAGAGCCTGGTCACAGCTGTCCAGGAACAGGATCTCCTCAGTCTCATCAGCCCCTGCCTGGAGTCTGGGAGAACTAAGCTCACAGTGGTTATGCCTAAAAGCACACACCCATATCTATGGGGCCAAACTCAGGTGAAATCAATTTGCACCTTTGTCAATGGGACTCAGTTTCCTGGGGTATGGAGGATGTGTGTTCGGTTTAATGGGCTGACAGTCCCGCTCTGACAATGAAAAGGGACTGGCTCCAGTTTTTAGGAATTAGGGTTGCCATCTTTAAAATGTCCCAATATGTAGGGTTGCATACGAATGGGTGGAGCACAGAGGATTTTTTTGTTGTTGTTAGAGAGAGAGAGAGCACAGGCAGACAGAGTCGCAGGCAGAGGCAGAGGAAGAAGCAGGCTCCCTGCCAAGCAAGGAGCCCGATGTGGGACTCGATCCCAGGACGCTGGGATCACGACCTGAGCTGAAGGCAGCTGCTTAACCAACTGAGCCACCCAGGCATCCCAGAGCACAGAGGATTTTTAGGGCAGTGAAAATAATTTGCATGATCTTCTAATTGTGGACACGTGTCATTACACGTTTATCCCTAGTGTAAACTGTGGACCCTGGGTGAGTATGTTGTGTCCATCTGGGCCCATCAATGCTAACAAGTGCTACTCTGGTAGGGGATGTTGATAAAGGGGGACAGGCTCTGCATGTGTGAGGGCAGGGGAGCATGGGGGAAATCTCTGCACTTTCCTCTTAATTTTGCTGTGAACCTAAAACTGCTCTAAAAAAATTAAGTCTTAAGGGCACCTCCATAGCTCAGTCAGTTAAACATCCGACTCTTGATTTCAGCTCAGGTCATGATCTCACAGTTGTGGGATAGAGCCCCATGTCAGGCTCTGTGCTCAGTGCAGAGTCGGCTTCAGATTCTCCCTCCCTCTCTCTCTCAAATAAATAAATAAAAATATTTTAAAAAATTAAAAAAAAATAAAGCCTTAAGAAAAAAGTCCCAAGAAAATTTGTGAACATCAGAATCCAACCAAAGGAACCTGGAGGCTGGGGTGGGGAGGGCAACTTCAGGAAGACCCAACTTGATGGTGGGTTTAACTGAGGCAGCTGGAAGTGTTTAGAATTTCTGGGGCTTCCAGCCTGTAAAGCTGAGGCCCGGGCGCAGGAGTCTCTGTGGGGGTGCCCAGCAGACCCCCCCGTGCCCCTGCCCCCCGCCCAGGCACCAGCCATCTGACGCAAGGAGCTGCTCTACGGGCTGCCACAGGATATACCTGGGACTCCGCGAAGCTGCTAATCCTAGCATCAACACTGTGCTTCTCCGTGAAGGATTTCCTTTCCTGTGAGAAAACTGGTATTGACTAATATTAGCTCATAATTGCCAATTGTAAACACCAATGCTTGTTGGATCAGTGCCCTCCTAGGCATTTTCACACATATGTTTAAAAAAATGGGATCCTGTTTTATGTACTATTTTTTCTTTTCCACGTACTATATGACAGAAATCTTGCCATGTCAGAATATATAGCTCTGTATCATTTTTTAAAACGCTACATAGAACCCAGCATGGTTTTTAAAAACTGATGAAGGAAGGTTGAATATTTTTTCTTTTTGCTCATGTACATTTTATAATTTTTCAACAAAGAAGATATTTTACTTATGTAAAAAAGAGATCACACTCTTTTTTACAAACAGTACTGAAAAGACAATGTAACAATACTTTAAAAGTGAACAGAGCTAGTTTCATTTTTGTTAATTATTTTCCAGTTCTTGTTCCCATACAAGAACTAGACCAAGTATTTTTACCTGGTTATAGCCATGCTGAAATAGTCCCTTTGCATATTATCTGAAACATTCGTCCGTGTTTCTACAGGGCTTTCTCAAAGGCTTGGATCAGGCAGTGGAGGGCACGGGGGCGGTGGAAGGTGCTGGGCTATTCCACAGGGCAGTGCCTAGAGCAGAGTTTCAAGGACATAGCCCTAAGAGTCTGGTGAAACCTCAGGACCCCTTCTCAGAGCCATACTTTCCAATGTATAAAATAAGATATATAGGACCACCAAAGAAGTCAATTACACTGAAATACAATTATCAAAATAAAAATGTGAATAATACATACTTCTTGGCACATTAAAGAACAAGACTAACGGTGAGTCTAATTTCTATCATAATTCCAAAGTAATGATGGACACAAATATTTCATGAGATCTGCACACAATAACATGATTTGAAAACATCCATGATTTCTATTAGCGACAGGTCTCAGCTTCACCAGTACAGCTGGTCTATGGTGTCCATTTGTAATTGAAGGAAATACTAGATTTCATTTTATGTTAAGGAAAATAAAGATGTCACTTCTTCCCCTCAATCGAGTTCACAGACCTCCTGAATTTTACAAGGAACAGTGGCTTCTAGCTCAACAAACCTCTGTTTCACAGAATTTCTATGCTTATGAGCCTGGGAAAGGTGAAGGGAAGAAATTATTTCCAAATCTCTTTCCCTTTCCGCTTTTTTTTCTATCTCTTCTCCCCAAACCACTAGCCTCTCTGGCTCCTGTGACTAAGTGATCATTCAGAATTAATATGAATTAATCTGGAGGTTTCTCCCTTCTCTAGCTATCAGCCCAGTTCCAACCCCTTCCACCCCCTGTTCATCCTGGGCTCATACACAGAAAGAAGATTGTCTTCCAACTCAGCATGTTTCATATTTGCACTAGATTTAACATGCACATCCCTCCCTCTTCCTTCCTGACAGTTAAGAAGTCGTCCAACAAGTCCAGTCAGTTCTGAACGAAGGAAGCTGGATAATCCGCCTACTTATTGGAGACCGCCTAATCCAAAGAGATGTTTTTCATCACCGAAGGTATTTTCCAGGGCTCTGCAAATCCAGAGGATCAGTCTCCTTCCTTCACACAAGCACCAGCCCTGGACTCATTTCTGAAATCACCGGCACCAAACAGGCTCTGGTTCTTGGCCCAAGTTACAGAAGTGATCTGTGAGGGTACTCTCCTTTCCTTCCACCAGTAATTATAACATAAGGCAACTGAGTGTCACCTTAGGTGGAGGTGATGTTCACACACAGAGTGCTATTCTCCCGGAGGCAGAATATAGACCCAGAATTCTGGATTTTTTTTTAAGATTTTATTTATTTATTTGACAGACAGAGAGCACAAGTAGGCAGAGCAGCAGGCAGAGGGAGAGGGAGAAGCAGGCTCCCTGCTGAGTAGGGAGCGGGATGCTGGGCTCGATTCCAGGACCCTGGGATCATGACCTGAGCTGAAGGCAGACACCCAACCACTAAGCCAACCAAGTGCCCCTAGAATTCTGGATTTCTAACACAAAGTTCATCCCATGATTCAGTTATTATTATTTCTGCTATAAAACAATAAACTTGGGATACCTGGGTGGCTCCATCTGTTAAGTGTCCAACTCCTGGTTTCAGCTCAGGTCTTGATCTCATGGACAATGAGATTGAGCAGCACATTGTGGACCCTGGTCAGCGGGGATTCATCTGGAGATTCCCCCTCCTCTGCCTCTGCCTCTCCCCCCACTCACACCCCTCCTAAATAAACAAATCAATCTTAAAAAAACCAATAAGCTTGTGTTCTCTTTAGCTAAACATGAAAATCTCATATTTTCCTTCAATATTATTTGAAAATTTAAAATACTTAAAATATTGTGGCTTAAACAAACCAAAGCAATGGAAAGTTTTAAAATAAATACTCTATTTAATTTTTAAAGTACCAGTCCTATTTCTACTTGGTTGTATTCTCATACTACTTGCTTTCATTGCCACACCCGTGCTGCTCCACAGAGATATGGTTCCTCCCCATCAGTGCTACATTAAATGGACACGTTTAGCTAGATAGAAAAATTTAATCAAATATTTATTTCTCTAAATGGTTTTTAAAATTGAAAACATATTTAAATGCCAAAAAATTTGGCTTCATTGGTTGTAAGCAACAGAAACGAACTCACTCTAACTTAAGCGAAAGGAAGGAAGGGAGGAAGGAAGGAAATTTCTTAGAAAAATATGGAATAGCTCACAGCAGCCTAGAAAACCTGAAGAACCAGGCTTTGAAATGGGCAGGAACCAGGATAGCTCCTGGGATTTAGGCAGCAGGAATTAATGGGAAATCCTTTAGGGCAGAGATTAGCAAACTTTTACTGCAAAGGTCCAGATAGTGAATATTTTAGGCTTTGTGGGCCAGTCTCTAACGTAACTACTCAATTTTGTCACTGTAGCATGAAAGTCATAGACAACAAGTAAATAAATAATTTTGTCTGTGTCCCAATAAAACTTTATCAATATTGCCATAGGGCTGGATTTGGTCCAAGACCATAGTCTGCTAACCCCTGCTTTAAGGTACATTTTTGGCATGGATCTGCTCTGTTTTCAATCTTCACATCACTTGGCTCAAGATTCAAATTCCAGAGAGAGGGCATCTGACTAGAGGAACTTGGGTCACTCGCTCATTCTCTGGAGAGTGGAGAGTGGAGTGCCTTCACTGGCCAGACTTTGTCCAATTGGGAAAGGTGATTCCCCAAAGTGAAACGAAGAACAGTCACCAAAATAAGGGCGAATGGATGCAGGAGAAGCTGAAACAACAGATTCCACATTGTCATCGTGTTTCTACCACTTTACTCTCCAGGGAAGGAGTCGAAGAAACCCAGAACATGGTGTTTTCTCAAACGACACTTAGTTGAAGGAACTTTGTGTGCTAGGATCCCATTCTCCCAGTGTGGTGCTTAGAACTGAACCATAAAGACTGTCAACTGGGGGGGACCTGCCTGGCTCAGTCAGTGGAGCATGTGACTCTTGATCCTGGGGTCATGAGTTCAAGCCCCACACTGGGTGTAGAACATATTTAAAAAAAAAAAAAAGAGAGAGAGAGACTGTCAACAGAATAATAAAAGACTCAAATTTAGTCCTTCATTTTATAAAGGAAGAAATGGAGGGCATGGGAAGATATGGGGGGTGGGTATCCCTGTATTGTGAGCTTTAATGGGGCACATTCACAGGCTTCTATGAATGTCAGGTGTCCTTGGGGTTAGAGTTAGTCAAGAAACGGATGGGATGAGAACTTCATTTTAAGTTTTCTGACTTTTGGTCCAGACCTCTCTCCATTGCACTGTTAAATTTAGTCTAATTAAGCCCAAGGCTTGATTTCTTCAATGCAAACAATCCCCTTTCCTCCCCCCTCCAACCAGCCAGGCACCTCACACTTTTGTCCTAATGGATACAGAAACTGCCAGACACCTCCTCTGAGTAGGCAGGGCTCTAGTGGCAGGATCTGATAAACACATCCATGCTCCCTTCCCAGTGATATCTATCCTACTAGTCTATTACAGTGCTAAAGTTAGGATGGTCAGTGAGGAGGACAGTTGTCCTTTTACATTCTAACAGGTCATACCTGGGGATCCTGTTCTGTCTCTTTATTCTAGAAGCAAAGTGTTTCCAGCCTCTAATGTCCTGGAGTCATTGTACCTTGTGTTTCTGTCTAGCCCTATGTTGACCCCAACCCCCACTTCTCTCCCAACACCTTCCCCTTCTTGGCAGTGGGAGGGGGGCTCTTTGATCATGGCTCATGTGGAAGCCAGAGGAAATCCTAGATTAGGCTCTGATGGACAAAGAATGTCTACAAGCCCCCAGGACCAGGAGGGGTGGGGGGTGGGGCACTCAACTGGAATGAGGATTTTATGTATATGAAAAAAAAACTGCATTTTGTGATGTATCTATAAAAGTTGAGCTAATCAATGTAGGTACTGAGTAGTATCAGTTTTGATGGAGGAAAAAAACACACACTGTACTGAGCAATAGGGTTATGGGTGACAAAACTTTCTAGTTTTCTTAGGACTGAGGGATCTTCCAAGACTTGAGACTTACAGTGATAAAACCAGGGAAACCCCAGGCAAGCAGGTATGAGTTGATCACCCTATGGGCAAACAACAACAACAACAATTTACTATGCATCAGGCACTGGTTTAAGCACTTGACATTCATTTACTTCTCAACCACCTCAATGAGATAGGTACTATATTTATTTGTTTTACAAATGAGGAAATCAAGGATCAGATAAGGCAAGTAACTCACCAAAGTCACACAGCTAAGTAAGTGTGGAACTGAGATTGAAACCAGATCTATCTGACTTCCAAATCCATGTTCTTAACCATCATAATAATGTTTTTTCCTTCAAATACTTAAAAGGTAAACATATATTAGCCTTTCGGGGATTATTGTGTTCAATTGGGAGGCTCTGGACAAGCCACATCTTTCTATGACCACTCCTCAAACTAGAAAAAAGGTTTAGAAAAAAAAATTTCTTTAAGATGTATTTATTTAGTTGAGAGACAGAAAGAGAGAGAGCGCCTGCGCACACAGGGAGGGGGAGGAGCAGAGGGAGAGGAAGACACAGAGTTCCTGCTGAGCAGGGAGCCCAGTGAGGCCATCCCAGGGCCCTGAGATCAGGACCTGAGCTGAAGGCAGACGCTTAACTGACTGAGCCACCAGACACCAAAGAAAAAAAACATTTCTTTGACACATTGTGCTTAACAATTCTTGTAAATGAAATAAAATGTTCAGAAATAGACACAAACACATATAGGAATTTACGATAGATAAAGATAGAACTTCAAATCAGTGCTAAAAAAGGTGAATTATTCAACAACTACTGCTGGGACAGTTAGGTAGCCATCTGGAAAACAAATAGAGCTGGATCCCTATTTCCCCACTTCATACCAAACTAAATTTCAAATGGAGTAGAGGTTTATGTGAAGGAATGAAATCAAAGAAACATCTGAAGAAAGTATGGGAGTGGAGGTCTGTCTGAGTATGATACAAAATTTAGAAGCCATTAAAAAAATTCTGACAAACTCAACTACATTTAAAAAATACTCTGCATGGCAAAACAACGTTCAAAAGATAAAACCAACCAAGGGAAGTATTTTCAATGCCTCACAAACCAAGAACAAATGTCCTCAATGGATAAAGCATTTGTATAAGTCATAAGAAAAAAACTAACAGGCAATACAATAAAGAAATCATTAGGACAGATAGGTCACAGACCAGACCGGACTGACTCCCGGATATTCAGTGAAAGATACTCAGTTTCACTGATAATAAGAGAGATGAAAATCAAGGCTACAATGAAGCACTGGGTCCCACCCATGGGATTGGCAAAGACCCAAAAATCTGATGAAAATCCGTATTGCTGGGGGTGTATCTTTGTACAGTCTTTTTAGAGGGTAATCGGCAAGATCTATGAAATTTTAAAACAACCACAACCTTTGACTTGACCAGTCCACAGAACCACTCACACATGTAAAAAGATGATCTGCAAAGATTTTTGTTGCAGCATTTCTGGTCATTGAAAACAACTTATATGTCCATCAAAGGGAACTAGTTAAATAACTGTTACATATACAGAACGGAATATTATGTGGCCATGGAAAAGCATCATGTGGTTACCAGGAACGACCTGCAAGATCTATTGTTGACAAAACAAAAAAAATGCAGAGCAACGTGTAAAGAATGCTACTCTTTATATATATGTGTGTCCTGAAGGAGGGTAGATAATATATTGTCTGTTGTATGTATGTTTGTAAGTAAAGGAAAATCTCTGGAAAGATACAAGAAACAACTAAGATTTCCCTTCCCTAGAGACTTGCTTTTATTTTTTAAATTTCTTTAAAGATTTTATTTGCTTATTTGAGAGAGAGAAAGAGAGAAAGCATGAGCTGAAGGCTGGGTGGGGTAGCCGGAGAGGAGCAGATGGAGAAAGGGCAAGCAGATTCCCAACTGAGCACAGAGCTGGAGGCAAGGTTCTATCCCAGGACCCTGACATCATGACCTGAGCCAAAGTCAGAAGCTTAACCCACTAAGCCACCCAGGTGCCCCGAGGCTTACTTTTATATCTTGTAAAATTTTCAATGTTTTAATATCTTATCTACAAATACGTGAACACTTTTTAAATATAAGAGAGACCCAGGGCTGGCTTCACAAACGTACCACCTGTGCACTCACAAAGGATCCTGCACTTGGTTTAATGCTCTGATGTTGCCATCTTGAAATTTTTAGTAATTTTTGAGCAAGGAGTTCTTCACCTTTGTCTTAACTGGGCTGTGTGAATTATTTAGCCAATCCTGGAGAGACCCCTGGTTTACAAAGGCTATCTGAGGCAACTCAAAGACACTTGCGTTTTCCTGTGGCCACTAATCCCCATCGTTAAACAATAAATATCCAAATAAACCTTTGCAGCTGCAGTGCAACCACACAAAACCATCCGGATTTTCCTGATCACTAAGAGCAACACATGTGTCAGCAGGAATACCTCCTCTCGGATGACGGGGTTCACGCTACCCGAACTGGAAACGCAGTTACAGCTCTTCAAACACGACCTGACAAGGCCGGTTTTTGTGAAAGGAGGGTTGGCACAGTAAAAATCTCATGCGGTTTCTGCCTGCTGAGCGGACGAAGCAAAATGATGGCTCTGTTAAAACATAGATGCGTGAAATAGTTCGCTTTTAGGAATTTTGTTATGATGACCTCCAGAGGCAAAGGACCACAACAGCACGAGTTCCCATCTGGCGAGCGTGGCAAGGTTTGCCCATCTCGTGTCTAAACAGCCTCTTCAATTTGGGCCATTTCGGTGAAGGATGTTATCCACAAGTGGACAAATTCCAAATATACTGTGTTGTAGGATGTATATTACAATATATTGTAATAGATATATATTGCATTGTAGGACAAATTCCAAATATAATATTTGTATTGAATTACAAATGTATTGTATTGTAGTGCTTGAAGCACTACGCAAAGCGAAACAAGGGCAACGCTCAGAGGATAAGGAGGGAGTGAAATGCAGCTGGGACAACAGTGACGTGCGTTTCCCGGGCATTTCGTCTCTCAGCTGTAAAATGGGTAAGATATTACCTACTTCACCAAACGGTGCCACAGATTAAATGAGACAATGGATGTCAACATGCATTGTGATTTGCTAATTACAAGGTAACATCAACTGTGTTATTCAGTAGGGATATCATTTTGAATGGGTATTTGTGTTTTTACTGCCAGTCCTGTTTTGAATGGGAAAGGGCAGCCACTTTTCATACTTACTAAAAAACCTGTTTTCCCCAAGGACAAAAGTCATACAGAGCTCACAGTGTAAAATAAGCACAACAACCCAGAAGCAAACAGAATGACAAGTGAAAGTTCTCCTTTATCTTCTGCCACAAATCCTATTTCTCTGTTAACAGAGTGTGAATTCTTCCAGGAGATGTTTTTTTTAATGCATCTGAGTAATTTAAAATAAACCCACTAGAACTCTATCAGATGTGTCACAACCCCCTCCCCCCCCCACCCCCCGACAGAATGTCATTGTTTCTGGTGGGATAAGATCCTCACCACTAAACCCTTTGCAGAATCAGAGATGCCTCTAACTCCTAACCCTGCTTCGTTAATTAAACTCATTAAGTTGCAATGGCTTCCTGGGTCCTTGAAAATATTCACAGTCATGTAAAAAGGAGACCCTGCCATTAAGTGTTAGGATCATTTAAAAAAATCACTTTGCATATATCAACGCCTCAGGTTTTATTTTTACAAAGACCCTATAAGGTAGGTAGGGTTATTAGTCCCATTCTAAAGATGGAAAATCTGAAGCCCAGAAAGGTCCAGTGGTGTCTCACATACTGGTAAGTGGCAGTCTATACTTCAAAGCCCAGGCGGCTGATCTTCATACAGAGCTTTGCGGAAGTATGAACACAGCCACGGGCATTGAATGCCAATGTTTCTCCATGGCCACCTGCATCGAAACCCCCAGCAACTTAAAAAAGACAGACTGCAGGATGCCTGCATGGCTCCATTGGTTGAGTGTTGGACTCTTGATCTCAGTTCTGGTCTTAATCTCAGGGACATGAGTTCAAGCCCTACACTGGGCTCCATGCTGGGCAGGAGGTCCATGTTTAAAAAAAAAAGGCAGATTCCTAAGCTTTGATCCAGACCTATGGAATCAGTAGTGTGAAACCCTGCACTTTAAGACTTTATTAAAGACATTTTCTCATTGGGCTAAAATATACATATACATTACCATTTTGACTGTTTTCACGTGTATAGTTCAGTGGCATTAAGTACGTTCACAATAATGTGAATTCAGACTTTCGTGAATGTACTTAACTATCTCTACCATCCATTTCCCAAACTTTTTCATCATCCCAAACTAAAACTCTGTACCCATTCTACAACTCCCATTGCCCCTCCAGCAGTCTCTTGTAGCCCCCATGCTACTTTCTGTCTCTATGAATTTACCTATTCTTGATATTTCAGATGATTGGAATCATACAATATTTGTCTTTTTGTGACTGGCTTATTTCACTCAGCATAATGTCTTCAAGGTTCATC
>RCUC01119177.1:0-26984 GCA_003697995.1 Taxidea taxus jeffersonii
CCCCCCCCCCCCAGAGGCCAGAGGCTGTGGCTAGATGGTTCTGTGGCCCACCTACGTTTTTTTCTCTTTAAAATTTTTTTTAAAGATTTTATTTATTTATTTGACAGACAGAGATCACAAGTAGGCAGAGAGAGAGAGGGGGAAGCAGGCTCCCTGCTGAGCAGAGAGCCTGATACGGGGCTCGATCTCAGGACCTGAGCCGAAGGCAGAGGCTTTAACCCACCGAGCCACCCAGGCACCTGAGTGTGGCCCACTTGCTTTGGCTTCTGGGAAAACAAAAGTCAAAAGCCAGAGCAAGAAACCAGTGACAGTTTCCACCACGAAGGAACATGGCAATGGATCCTGAAGGCTTTGTCCCACGAGCCTTCTATCCCCACGGACGGCAAAGCAACCTGATTATTTGAGAGCAGAAGTTTAAGTGCACCCACTGTTGCGCTGCGATCAAAATGAGAGGCTAATTAATGTTCACCTGCCAACACTCTCCCAAGGTCCTAGAATTCAGACAGAGCAAGGCAAATCTGATCAAGCTGACAAATCTCATGAAAAAGCGTTCAAGATCTTGGCATCCACATCTCTACAAGAAACTGGAGAAACTAAAAAGGCAAATCAGACATGACAGACATACAGTTGCATTACACCCCCAGGAAACATTTTCTGAGTGCCAAAGAAGAAGAAAGTTCTTAAATACAAGGAAAATAACTTAAATACTAGAAGAACCTGAAAAATCTATTTTAAAAAAAAAATTGTGGATAGCATTTACAAATATAGGGGGGCTCTGACAACACAATGTATCATATCCTGAGATAATTTAAGATGCGGATGATTTAAGCATCATTTATTCCTTGAATTGTTGTTATTCCGAGATATACTTAGACGTGGTTCTTATATTTTAAAAATTTGTGGAAGAGCCCTAACCCAAAATAGTTAGCAGCATGTTACTCTAATTTCCTGGAATTAGTGGCCAACAGAACTAGAATGATATTTGGGATGATTTATTTCAACACCTATTTTTAGATGGGTGTCCTAATACCCAGACAGGATGAAGGTCATCCACGGGCAATATGAAAACTAGGACCCAGATTCCCTGATTCTTAGTTGCATTTACTGAATCTTCATTGTGATTTAAAATGACAATAACTCAAAAAATTTTGAAATGGGCTGCAGCAGTCATCTCATGCACAGATTGCTAGCTACCATAGATGACTTAAAAAAACCAAAGTGGAGAACCAAGTTAATGATATAGAAACAACTGTCCATCAAAAAAATTTTTTTTTAATTTTTAAAAAATCCTCAATAAGCAAAAAAATTCATACTGTGTTTTTGACCTAAATTGTTAAATGTGTTGCCTAAACTTTTCATTTTCCTTTAATGCTATAAGCCTAAATTAGAAATATTTTCTTCCTTAAAAGAAAACACCTTTTAGCAGGTTTGTACCTGGAGGTCCCAAATAAGTCCCAAATCTCAGTGGCTTAAATTTTTTTGAAGATTTTATTTATTTATTTGACACAGAGAGACTGAGAACACAAGCATGAGCAGAGGGAAAGGGGGAAGCTGGCTCCCCTGCTGACCAGGGAGCCTGATGTGGGGCTTCATCCCAGAACCCCGGGATCATGACCTGAGCCGAAGGCAGAGGCTCGACTGACTGAGCCACCCAGGCGCCCCCAAAAGAGGTTTCTGAATAAGTCATAGACATAAAAGCTACAACATAGGGAACACAGTCAATGGTCTTGTAATCTTGTATGGTGACAGACGGTAGCGCACCTGTGGTGAGCACAGGACAACGTAAATAAAGACTTGCGGAATCAGTATGGTATATTCTTCAAACCAATGTAACATTGTGTGTCAATTGTACTCAAATAAAAATAATTTTTTAAAAGGTTATTCGGCAGGGCGCCTGGGTGGCTAAGTGGGTTAAGCCACTGCCTTCGGCTAGGGTCATGATCTCAGGGTCCTGGGATGGATCCCCGCATGGGGGCTCTCTGCTCAGCAGGGAGCCTGCCTCCCTTCCTCTCTCTCTGCCTGCCTCTCTGCCTACTTGTGATCTCTGCCTGTCAAATAAATAAATAAAATATTTAAAAAAAAAAAAAAAAGGTTATTTGGCTCATGCTTCATGTGCATTGCAGTTCAGCAGGGGGCGCTGCATATCGTTATCATTCAGGGATACAGACCAACGGAGCACCTACCACAGAGGCACCTGCAGGGGCGACTGGGTGACTCAGTCCTTCAAGCGTCTGCCTCCAGCTCAGGTCATGATCTCTGGGTCCTGGGATCAAGCCCTGCGTCGGGCTCCCTGCTCAGCGGGGACTCTGCTTCTCCCTCTCCTTCTGCTCCCCCCCATTCGTGTGCACACACACACTCTCTCTCAAATAAATAAAAATCTTTAAAAAAAAAAAAAAAAAAAAGACACATCGCCAGAGGGCCTTAGACCATGGATTAAATACTTCCTCTCAGAAGCAACACACAATTCTTGCAAATCACTGGTGAAACTCATCACATGATGGGGCTCCGGAAATGCAATATTGAAGGCAGAACTCCAGAAGCATTTGGAGAAGAGCATTACTGCCACACCCATATTTCTGAAATGTGAAAAACTGGAAACTGAACTTCTGTGATTGAATACACAAATGTATGAAGTATCTAATTTTTTTTAATTTTTTTTTAATAATGAGCAGAAAGATGCCAAAAAGAATGTCCCCAAGCATCCAGAACCTCCTGCAATAGCCTTGTTCAACCACCAGATAACCAATGACCCTCGCAAGCCACATCAGTTTCCTCCCTTGCAAAATCACCAGATGAGAAAAGGGGATTTCTAAGGTCTCATCTAGCCTTGGGTGACCTACAATCCCAACTGAATGAGTTAATGAGTCTGTGTAGGCAGACCTCTCTCTGGTTGCATTAACAGGGCAAAAATCAAGATACATTCTCTTGAAGATGCAACATTCAAATATAGAGAAGTCTCAGCTGCCAAAAACCAATGCCAAAAATCATTTGGTTGCTTTTCTTTTTTCTTTTCTCTCTCTCTCTCTCTCTCTTTTTTTTTTTTTTGGCTTTGTTTTGTTTTCCAAATGGTCACAAAAGTAGAAAATCTCACTTTGTTCAATGCAAGTAGGTTGCATTGGGTTTGCTCCAAAGAACCCTACACAAACATCTAGGAATAGATTCCCCAACCAAAGCAAAAGGTTTCTGTTCATTCTGACTATGCTTTACTGTGCTTAATGCACTATCTTTCTGTTATCTATTTCCCTCTGCTTATATTTGTGCCTCTTCTTACAGGGCTGAGAGAATTCTAAATTCTACAGGGCAATAATGTAACATTATATTTTTCCTTATGGGGATCAGCCCGTGACATTTTCCCTGAACCAAGGTCATTCTGCTCAGTCAGTTGAAGAGATAAGGACACTCATATTTACCCTTGATCATTAAGAATATTAACAGAAAGAAGTTTTGATTTATGTAATATGGAAAGGGCAGTAGAAACTCCTCTTTGAGAAAGGAAAATGTGAAATCAGAAATAAGACTCCCTTTATTTTTTTTAAGATTTTATTTATGTATTGGATAGAGAGAGAGATCACAAGTAGGCAGAGAGGCAGGCAGAGAGTAGGGGGGGAAGCAGGCTCCCCGCTGAGCAGAGAGCTCAATTCGAGGCTCCATCCCAGGACCCTGAGATCATGACCTGCGCCGAAGGCAGAGGCTTAACCCACTGAGCCACCCAGGCGCCCCTAGGACTCCCTTTATTTTTTATTTTTTTTTAAAGATTTTATTTATTTATTTGACAGACAGAGATCACAAGTAGACAGGCAGGCAGAGAGAGAGGAAGGGAAGCAGGCTCCCTGCTGAGCAGAGAGCCCAATGCGGGGCTCGATCCCAGGACCCTGGGATCATGACCTGAGCCGAAAGCAGAGGCTTCAACCCACTGAGCCACCCAGGTGCCCCCCTAGGACTCCCTTTAAAAAGTGAATCTGTTTTAATAAAAGATAGATTATAAAGCAAGTCAACTGAGCCCCAAATACTTCATAATCTTGTTATTAAATATCTTGATCTGTGCTGTTAAGAAAGCTGAATTTAGGGGCGCCTGGGTGGCTCAGCTGGTTAAGCATCTGCCTTTCGTTCAGGTCATGATCTCGGGGTCCTGGAATCAAGCCCCAAGTTGGGCTCGAGTCTGCTTCTCCCTCTGTCCCTCTGCTCCCCCTGGGCTCTCTCCCCCACCTAAAATAAATAAAATCCTAAAGAAAAAAAGAAAGAAAGCTAGGGTCTAAAGAATGAAAACAGAGCCCCAGGGAGCTACTCATCAGCTCAAATGGATGATCTCAACTGAAGTTAAAACTAGCTATGCTCTTTTCCCCTCTACAAATGACAGATTCCTCGGTGGGGTTTCTTCCAACTACCTAATGTAAGGAAAAAAAATTCTTGCTTTGCCATTGTCTCCAGGAGCCCGCTTTATCTCCCTAAAAAAGTAAACGTTTGTATTTGCATAAACCTCAAGATTTGTGAAATCATGTTTCAAGGTCATTAAACATGACCAGGGTGGGACACGATGCCAAGTCATAAATTGTACATTCTGGGAATCACACTTTGGAGATGAATGTAAAATAAACTTCGTGGATTTAAAGAAATTATTTTCCTGCCTGAAGCCACGTTTTGTTCCCACAGGCACCATGCACACCTCCTTGTGGACCCTCCAGCTCGGTGTGTCTCCCCCTGCTGCAGCTGTTCACAACTAACTTGAATTATCATTAAAGAGCTTCTCACGGATTTCTGAACCCAAAGCACAGAGCACTGCATTGTTCATTCATAAACATTACAGAAAAGCAGAGGTTTGTTTTGAAAATAAAGGTCTACCTAAAGCCCCAACTCATTAAATCAGAAACTAAATTGCAAGTTGGTGGTGGTCAGATAGAACTCAAACAGAATCACCGAGGCTTAAATTGTCTAACTACCTACGTGAACCAAGACGATCTTTTTTTTTTTTAAGATTTTGTTTATTTATTTGACAGACAGAGATCACAAGCAGGCAGAGAGGCAGGCAGAGAGAGAGGGAGAAGCAGGCTCCCCGCTGAGCAGAGAGCCCCATGCGGGACTCGATCCCAGGACCCTGAGATCATGACCTGAGCCGAAGACAGACGCTTAACCCACTGAGCCACCCAGGCGCCCCAAACCAAGACAATCTTAAATGAGGATTTCTCTGCCTTCCAAGAAAACTCTTTCATCGCCCCCAATTCAGGAGTGAGGCTAGAGAGAGGATTCTTAGCTTAACCAGGAAAGTACGTCAGATGATCCCAGGGAAACCTTCCAAACACCCAGACCCACGCACACATCCACACCTTACCCCCACGAACTCGGAAGGCAGCATTCGTGTCTTGAAAATGTTCCACGGAAGGATTCTGACAGATGCCGTTAGTCTGCAAATTCTAATTTCCCAAGGCCCTTCCAGCTCTAAACTCTACATTAATAAGCAGATCCAATGAGAAAAGGGCTCTACAGAGTTGAATCAATAAGGCTCTGCCAGCAATCATGATTTATTGATTACTGGTGGTGTCGCCGTGAGAGAGAACCCACACCTGGGCTCTGTCTTGGGGAGCAGTTGTTGTAAAGGCCTTCACACTGGATCTGCATCTCCCTGAGAGCCTGAGTAGATGAGGGGAGTTCGCTTTGGCCCAAGTTCAGATTCTTGCTTTTTCATTAGTAGCTGCTTAACTAAACTTGCACTGATTACTAAACTTAAACTTCGGGGCGACCGGCTGGCTCAGTCAGAGGAGCACACAATTCTCGATCTCGGGTCATGAGTTCGAGGCCCACATCGTGTGCACCGGTTACTTAAATAAATAAACCTTTAAAAAAATAACAAAAGGTGGGGTACCTGGGTGGTTCAGTCGGTTAAGCGTCTGCTTTAGGCTCAGGTCATAATCTTGGGGTCCTGGGATGGAGCCCCGAGTCAGGCTTCCTGCTCAGTGGGGAGTCTGCTTTTCTCTCTCCCTATGCTCCTCTCCCCACTCATTCTTTCTCTCTCTCTCTCTCAAATAAACAAAATCTTAAAAATAATAATAAAGGGGCACCTGGGTGGCTCAGGGGGTTAAAGCCTCTGCCTTCGGCTCAGGTCATGATCCCGGGGTCCTGGGATCGAGCCCCGCATCGGGCTTTCTGCTCGGCTGGGAGCCTGCTTCCTCCTCTCCCTCTGCCTGCCTCTCTGCCTGCTTGTGATCTCTGTCTGCCAAATAAATAAATAAAAATCTTTTAAAAATGATAATAATAAAGTTTTAAAAATAAACTTAAATCTTCGAGCCTCAGTTTTGTGGTCTGTGAAATGGGTGCAAGAATCCCTCTCTCACTTGTGCACAGTGCCTCACAGAGCTTGACACACAACAGGTGTGGGCTACACATAATTTCCAAGCATAACCTACCTCCTTCTACTTCTGTCTCATTTCTCTAAAAATAAGCCTTTTCCAATGTCTTCAAAGCCTTTCCTCCATTATATGGCTAATAAAACATTTTGACTTAAAGAGAAAAAAATATATAAAGTCTTAATTATTCCCACCAAATGGTGGAAAGGTGTATTACAGAGAGATGAACCACTACACCCAAAAACTCACAAGCGTCAGCTTATTTATTACTTTTTTCCAAACCCCACACCTCACCTCGGCCATCTTTTCTAGGTCAGAGCCTTCTGGGATGAAGTGGGCAAGTCGACTTCATCTTAGGGATTTCTGTGGTGTCAAATAGGAAGGCTAATATTGTCAATATATGCTTCGGGGCATTGCTGCGACACCCCAATGAGACCGTGTGTTTATCGAAGTGATTTAACATACATTCAACATTACCCACATAAAAAGGGGGCTATGACACAGCAGCTCCCAATAGCTTTTGTCCAGGCTTCTCAGATTTGACAAATGTGACTTGCTTTCCCTCATCTTCTCCTTCTATCCTCATATTAGGAAGGAGACGGTAAAAACAAAACCAACCAACATAAAGACAGTATATTTACCCAATGAATAAGTTAATTTGTGACCTGAATGGCATATACAAGTCCCAACCTCAAGAACGGATATACTGTTAGGTTTTTATCAAGTGTGTGTTTCATTTTAGAAAACTGTGTACTGGGGCTTTTTTATTTCCCACAACTCCCTGAGGCTGCTCTCAGAAGTTTTGTGGCATCACAACTAAATATGCGTATTTTAAGACTTTATATTTTCAATGTTGTCCAGTAATTTGAAAACAATAATAAACATAAATAGCAAAGGTGCAATTTTCTAAAGGTGCAATTTTCTACAATGAGCAAATTTTAACACACGGGGCTAGCTAAGCATACCAGAATAGCTAGAAATAAGATAGAGAATACTGTAGCCCAGAAATCCCTAATAAATTTTAGGATTTGCCCATTTAGTCTTGGTTGATTGGGGGGAGCCTCTTAGATTACATCCCTTTTTTTTTTTTTATTTGTCAGAGAGAGAGAGAGAGAGAGAGAGCGAGCACAGGCAGACAGAGTGGCAGGCAGAGGCAGAGGGAGAAGCAGGCTCCCCGCCGAGCAAGGAGCCCGATGTGGGACTCGATCCCAGGACGCTGGGATCATGACTGGAGCCGAAGGCAGCCGCTCAACCAACTGAGCCACCCAGGCGTCCCTACATCCCTTTTTTAATTAAGAGAAGTAATATGTTTTTACAACAATTTTGCAAAATCCTTTAAAACTGAGGGTCATTGAAACCCGGGTAGACAGTTATTCTGTCATTCACAGGGGTGCCATCCCGAGTTTGTGCTAATGGCTCTAGGAGGCCTTTTCAGGAAGGTAACATTTCTGTTGTGTCCAAGCTGCCTTGTACCACACCCTAGCAATACAGACATCCACCCACCCCCCGCCCCCTGATCACTTACCGGCTGTTGCCCAAAGCCCAGCCCCTCAGTCGAGCAACGGACCTAGGCCCCACAACTCCCTTCTTTCTATTTTTACTTGCATTTCAAAAAGTTTTGCTTATATGTATTTTTTTTAAAGATTTTATTTATTTATTTGACAGAGAGAGAGAGATCACAAGTAGGCAGAGAGGCAGGCAGAGAGGGGGGCGGGACACAGGCTCCTCGATGAGCAGAGAGCCCGATGCAGGGCTTGATCCCAGGACCCTGAGATCAAGACCGGAGCTGAAGGCTTAACCCACTGAGCCACCCCGGCACCTGCTTATACAAATTTTGAGGAATTTTGATAAATGCATATTTGCCATCTCTGGCCTCTACTATATTAAGACCAAACTCAAAAAGGAAAATGTTCAACTGAATTATTTCATAGGGTTTTCTACTTTATATTCACTAAGTCATTGAGTTAAATCATAGCAATTAAACAGTTCAAACCTAATTAAAACTATGATTAGATAATTTGCTTACAGTTATTCAATATGCCAGGAATAATACCTAGGAACAAAGAGTAAAATCTGGAACTAAATTTAACAATACATACACAATACTTATTTCTTATTTGCACAATTTCAGTAGGACATTTAGGAGAAGGCTCACGTGAATGGTGAGATGTAAGCCAGATTCATACATGAAAGGACTCAACATTGGAAATACATGAATTCTCTCCAAGTTAATCTACAGATCAATGTAATTCCAATGACAAAGTAAAATGGAATTTGGGGAAGGGGGAATCACAAAATGAGTGTAAGGACCAGTCAATAAGGCATGTCAAGGTAACTTGGGAAGTCTACTCTACTTCTCTGCTAACCCCTATAAGCTTTTGATAAAATATAACAAATGATTTTTAAAGGCATATCTGGGCAAAAAAGCCAGACAGGGAAATGTCCCAGAAACAAACAAGAAACTCAAACCCCGCAAGGGTGATTAAGAATTGAAGATGAAAGGAATACGAGAACAGATACTCATCTTGGAGCGTCGGGCTTACCCACCGCAGGGAACTGGAATGGAGACCCTCACATAAAGTCAGGAGGGTAGAAGACTAGAAAATCCCATCCTCTCGGGAGGAAAGCATTGCAAAAGCAGATGACTGGCCCTGGGCTATAAGTGGGGAAAGAGTCAGCAGTGAGAAATCGGGGACTTTAGCCTGCTCAAGGCACAGGAAGTTCAAATGAACTCTAAGGACACAGGACTGGAAACCAGATCCCAAACTGAGCAAGCATGCAGACCTCAATGGAAGAAATGAACCAGGGCGCATGCAACTCACAAAGATGATGAGGCACACGACCCAGCAAACCGCCATGAGAGAGGAAAATCAGCAGATGAATCAAAAAGGCGAATTTACTCCACCAAAGGTACAGGTAAGAGGGCACTCTAAGAATTGTAATGGTTTTAAAATGTTGGACAAGATAATGGCAGGTAAGTCAAGAACAAGGTATCAGAAAGTAAAAGAACAAGACTGAGAAAGAACCATGTCGAGATCTAGAATTTAAAATGTGGTTAATGGAAAAACAAAAGGAGGCCGTTTTCTTTTTTTTTTTTTAAGATTTTTTATTTATTTATTTGACACAGAGAGAGATCACAAGTAGGTAGAGAGGCAGGCAGAGAGAGGGGATGGGGAAGCAGGCTCCCCGCTGAGCAGAGAGCCGGACTCGGGACTCGATCCCAGGACCCTGATATCATGACCTGAGCCGAAGGCAGAGGCTTAACCCTCTGAGCCACCCAGGCGTCCCAGGAGGCCGTGTTCATAGGTTGTACTGTTTAAAAATTCTCTTCTCGTCCTCCCTTGCGGAAGGGTCTGGTTCTCCATCTCAGTCATGGGCTTGGCCACTGACTTGAGTTGGTCGAACGGCGTGAAGGGACCCCACACCAGCTGTGAGCAGACGCTTTTGGAAACAGGGCAAGCCCACCAGCCCTCCCTCGCGCCACCAGGACCTCACGCCTGCAGCGGGGCTGCTCCCCGACTCCAGCCTGGGTCTCACCGAACTTGACCCACGGCCTGCAGCAAAGACAGTGCACCTGACCAGCAGCCCCACATGTGCAGGGTAAGCAAGAAAGAGATACGTGCTGTGAGCCGCTGAGGTTTGCGGGTTGTTGGTTCCCCCGTATTATTAAAGCAAAAGCAGATTGGTGCAGCCAGCTGAAGAGAGAATCAGTGAAATTCAAGATAGCGCTGAAGAAAGCCAGGACACAGAGAAATTCAGTGCACAATATAGAAGCCGAGAGACGTGAGGCTGGAAGAAAATCCAGCATATGCTCATAATCACGCCAAGAATACAGACTCGGGGAAAATGGGGGGATATGTTAGTTTTCCCCAGCCGTGAAGCACCCCACCCCAAACTCAGCAGCTTCTCCTGAGTCTTAGTCAGGTGGCATGTCACAGCGTCCTCAAAGCCAACAGGTGACTCTCTCTCCAGTCTTTTCTTTTTTGTTCCAGTATCCTTGACCGTATTATTAGTGTCGGGGATACAATGTAGCGATTCAGCCCTCCTGTCTCTCTCCAGTCTTGATAATGAGGGTAATGGAACAAAATCATGGGAGCAGCGTTTTATCCTCACGTGCAAGGGGAAGGCGGTTCCGGGGGTGGGGAGTGTGCAAAGATCTTGGGAGGCATCTCAGAATTTTGCTTATCACAGCGAAACAGCACACTGGGAGATGAAATCGCCCCAGGTCGTGTACCACCTCGAGCATTTGCTCCTCCCACTGGGCAGAAGGAGCTGCTCCGAGCACTTAGTGGAGCCCTAGACCTGCCCTCGGGATCCTAAGGGCACAGCTGCGTTCCCTCTAGACCCACAGCAGAATGACTCATGTCCTTGTGCCAAGTCACGGCTTTCTTCCATCTATTCGGGTCAATCTGATATCCTACTTCTGGATCCAAAATTCCACTTCTATGGAATAAACTGCACTTGTTCTCGCTCCGTGTAAATACTTTATGGGTGAATCATATGTATTTTTCAAGTTGTCTTTTCCACTTTTAGGAATACATTAATAGAAACATTATTTAGGTCGTTCCCTTGTCACTCCTTTACCATTAAAGACTTTCATTGACTAACGTGGCAAATTCTGGGAAGATAATATGGAAGCTAATAGTTAAAAGCCCTTTTAAAATTCCCAAAAGCTGAAAAGAGAAATCCATTAGCATTTTTGTTTATTCTAGAATGTATTGGCTTTATGGGCATCATCTTTATTGTTTTACTGGAACACGTGTTTTCTTTTTTTTAATTGATCAATGGCAGAATACAAATGGCGAACAATTAATCTTAGCCATGTATGGCTTCTGCGATTCTTTGGAAACAGAAGGGAGAAAATGTCTTATGGGCTTATTTCACAAAGGCAGTATCTCAGATCATTTCCCCAGCTGTGAAACAGACTGCAAACCTTATTCTTAAATTACCTGATGTATATCTTAATTGCCTGATTAAAATTCTCCTAGCATCCTTTTAAGAAATGAAAATAGTTATCGTGACATTTCTGTTTAATTCCTAGAAGAACCCGCATTCCCCTTCCATCCTCTTGTCAATTATGGACCATTGAAAAACCCCAGATGGTGTCTGTGCGCATCAAACAAGCAGGACTCGTGGGATAGCATCAGAAAATGACTTTATCTGTTTTCTCCATTGCCTCCTTTGGTATGTGAGGCTTGTTCTTCCCTTGTCCTTGGGCGAAATTCGGGACAACTGTCATGACTTTTTCAGCTCCTCTTCAATAATGAGGGCACTCGAGTCACTCTAAATCCCCCAAATCGATCGTCACTCTGTAATTAATGTGTCCCATCAAATAAAGCACTCAGACTTCCAACTCACATAAAGTTAAGTGTCTTCCTATGGCTGTGATCGACCGAAGACCTTTACAGAACACGTTCCCCTTGTACTGGGAAAGATGGACAAGGAAAGAGACCTCTCTCTTTGGCCAGATTGCTAACAGAGGCTTATGCCACTTCCTGATACCAAAGTGGGGATGAGATGGGGGGCGGGCAGGGGGAAGAGACAGCAGGAAAATTCTCCTTGATTAATAATCTAATGCTGGTAATCTGTGAGCTTGGTAGGTTTTCAAAGGTTGCTTTTTCCTCTTGAGCAAGGGTTGGGGATGGCAGTGAGGGGAATGGGGGTTGGAGAGGTAGAGAACCTCAGCTCCACCCCCACTGCCTACAGATCCCTTGGTGCACATGCTAACTGATGGCTCTTTCCTCAGTTTACCCTGCTGGGGTCCAGGTGGCCCTCCTGCACATCACCTGAGATGACCTCAGACTTCAGTATCGGGTACCGTTGGTCCTTGGGGAACAATCCTGAAGTCTGTGCTCTCTTGAATTATGGCACAATGCACCTATGCCTCTGTTGATCTACGAGTCGAGGAGCTGGCCGTTCTCTTGTCCTTCAGATTTCTCAGGCACCAATCTCTCATCCACTACACCTCCCAATCATTAAGCACTCCAAATGGTCTGCGTAAAACCCTTTTCTCTAGACTTGAGTTGAAGAGAGACGACCTCACAGCCCTCCCTCAAGGTGGCCAGGAGCGGGCACTCAAACCCACTCCCCACTCTCTAAAAATGATCTTCTAATCATTCTTTTCTTAGCCTCTCTGGCCTGTTTTATCAGCTGGAAGTGGCCAATGAGCTAACCAATGTGAAGCTGATCTTCCTGAGCTTCCTCTTCCAACTCCGCACTGTGGTCTTACATCTGACTTTGGAATATGGCCTTTACCGTCTTGAGTCACAGCTAAAAACTGAAGACTCAAAAGGTTCCATCTAGACACCCCATGACATGGGAACTCATATTTCTATCATTTGATTCATTTTTACTTTTTCCAGTAGAAAATATACGTAGGCTGTTAGCTCACAAACTCCTGCGTGCAGGGCTTGAACTCCCAAGAGGCAAATAATTGCAGAACGCAAGGTGTAGACACCAGCCCACGAAGCATGAGAAGACAAAGGCTGCGGTGGGGTGGGGACTAGCTAGAGCACACAGTAGCGAGAGTCAAAGGTGCAGAGTTCCCAGCTCGTACGGCTCCCTGAATGCTGGGCTGAGTCCATGAGTTTTGTCCTCTCGGCCCCAATCCTCCTGGATGACAGCACCACGTAGTATTGTCACCCTGGAAGTCATCTTAGGTTCCTCCCTCCCTCCCACCTGCCACCTCCAATCAGTCACCAAGTCCTATTAATGCTATTTATAAGTCCTCCCTCCTATCTGGCCGCTCCTTCCATCCCCCTGCCACTGTTTTCATGCAGGTCCTCATTATCTCTTACCTATGTTTGTTTAAAGACGGAGCAGGGCATGCTTATATAATCGTGGGAGAGAGAAGAGACGGAAAAGAGTTGAGAGAGAAGACCATGCGTGAAGCCAGATCTGTGAAGGAGAAGAAGAGATGGAAACTTGAACCCAAGGGGGAAAAGTAAATCTTGGATGGAAAAAGAAAAACTTTACCATCCGAGAGACTGACTTTCTCATAAAGCTAAATGTATTCAATTTTTTCATGTCAATATTTTCTTTCTTTCCAGAAATAAGTTGGTATCAGATGGTCATATTTTTAATGTCCTTACTTGAAAAAAACTTTTACTTGGCCAACTTTCACACCTTTTTTCTACTGAAATTTTGCTATTTCTTCAAATCGCAATCTGCAATTGGAATATCCATCTAGCTACTGACTTCTCTCCCTTCTTTCCTGTCTTATCCCTTTCCCTTAAGGGAGAAACACGTTTTCATTGGCTGTTTACACTTCCTATCTTCCTCCCTATACATGTTAATCAACCCACTGCAGTCCTCCTACTGCCTCGCTGCACTCAATGGGTCTGTGTCTGAGGTCAGTGTCACCAACTGCCAAAGCAAACACTCATGATGCTAATGGGAGTTCTAGTCATCTGAAATGTCTAAATTCCCTTTGATTCTCCGGTTCCGCTCTCTTCTGATCTTTGTCTTTCACGCTGGCCACTCCTGCTCATCTATTTTTTTTTAAGATTTTATTTATTTATTTTAGAGAGAGAGAGAGCAAGCATGAGCAGAAGGGGCAGAGAGAGAGAGAGAGAATCTCAGGCAGACTCCAGGTTGAGTGCAAAGCCCGACATGGGGCCCGATCCCAGGACACTGAGATCATGATGTGAGCCAAAACCAAGAGTCATTTGCTTAACCCACTGTGCCGCCCAGGTGCCACCTGCTCGTCCCCTTTGTTGGCTTTTCCTCCTCAAGGCTTCACTGTTGAAGGTCTCTTCCTGCTCCAGGCTCTCCTGGGGCCATCTCATCCATGCCTTCTACCACAAACTATGTTCTGACAATTCCTATGTAATTATCGCTTGTAATCTGCACCCTTCTATGCGGTAAACCTCACTTCTTCCAGGTGAAGAAATGAGGTTAGGGACATTAAAGTAATTTGCAAAGCTTCCATTACTAGTGTTAAGGAATGTATTCAACCCACAATCTTCAGAACCCAAAGGCCATGGTCCTTGAACTCAAAAACAACTGCTTTAAGGATAACACACGGTAATGTATAAAAGTGGTTGAAAACAAAGTTTGTTGTTGTTGTTGTTGTTGTTTGAGTAATCTCTATACCCAACATGAGGCTTGAACTCACTATCCTGAGATTAAGAGTCACTGGTCTACTGACTGAGCCATCCAGGTGTTCCCAAAAGTTTCTATATTAATGAAGTTCAGGCATTATATATTAAAAAAAAAAATTTGTGAAGACCCAAGTCTCCTTTCTTTAATACCGTCAGTCTCTTGCTCCCTCCTTTCTCTCTGAGGTGGTAAAGTAAATCATAGCACATTTCAACCTCCTTTTTTCACCAACCATGGAATCAGCCAGGGCTCCACATCATATGTGCAGGACCCCACCTTAACTTCTTCAGGGTAGAGCAAATGGACAGAAAACACTAGGTACATGAAAAGACTGTATTTCAAAAGGAGACTCTTCTAAGGAATTACCATAAATGATATGTACATAAAGTTGCTGTACAGTCCAAACATGGATGGATCTACTACATGGTAGACTCAGTAAGAAGGAAAAGGGCATCATAGCCATGAAGCCAAGGTAGGTAACCACAAAGTAGGAAGGATCTGAAATTAGGAAAGACAACCAAAAATATCAATGCCAACTCAAAAGTTGCAATGGAGAGATTAACATATGGGAAATAACTGAAAATCTCAACAGAGTAGATGATAGGCTTGAGAAATCCTGCCAATGTTCAGAGAAAAGGCAAAAATATTACATTTATTAAATGAACAATGAGATATGGGAGATGAATGCATAAATGTATGCATGTTTCCAAAAAGAAAGATATCAATAAAGAAATCATCACAAGAATTGAATACTGAGATGAAAAATAGACTTTAAGTCTTCAATACTACTCAAAGAGTACCAGGGAAAAAATAAAACAGACTATTATCATGATACAGTCTGACAAAAAAAAAATATTACTATTTTTTTTAGTATTAGGGAAATGAGTACAATGCTTTAAGCATCCAGACAGAAAAACAGATTACCTACAAAAGAACAGCAATCAGAAATACCCCAGACTTCTCTTCTGCAACCCTCATTGCTAGAATTCGATCAAGCCCTACCTAGAGAGCCTTGAAATAAGGACTATGACTCAAGCATTTTATATAAAGCAAGAAAAACAGAAAGTAAGCTCAGCTGTGCAAGGCTTTCCGAAAGCAATTTCTTAAAAACATGCTCAGCTACATATGGCCTAAAAATTTTACTTGAATATATACTTGAATTTGTTATGGCATGAATTTAAGGATGGAGGTATGGTAACATTATTAACCAGGTATAAGCAGATACCTTATGCCTTAAACAGAGTTAAGTCTAAATAAATTTGGTCAATATGGGTATAAACCTTAAAGAAAGTGTTAAAAGTAATTCTTCTTAAAAAATAGATTATTTACATATCAAAATAACTAAAAAAATATTAACAGCAAATGCTGACAAAGAAGCAGAAAAAAATAGATTATTTTGGCATTTATGAAACAATAGTAAATTTGATTTTAATAACCCTACATTATATCACTAGATTTTATCAACAAAAAACTAGGACATGGAGGGGACGGAGAAAGAGAAATAGTAAATGTGTCCAATTTCTCGCCTTACAGAAAGAAAGCTATTAAATATCATTTTTTCCTGGCACTGTTTAGGGAAAACGAGCTCATAATTATTTTAAAAAACAAGCAAAAACCTTAAAGGCAACAATAGTTGGAAATTTTAAGAGGTTTTTTTTTTTTTTAAGATCTATACCTTTAGCTATCCGAGAAGAAGGAGCAAAGATAATATAGTCCAGGGGTGTCTGGGTGGCTCAGTGGGTTAAAGCCTCTGCCTTCAGCTCAGGTCATGATCTCAGGGTCCTGGGATGGAGCCTCGCATTGGGCTCTCTGCTCAGCAGGGAGCCTGCTTCCTCCTCTCTCTCTGCCTCCCTCTCTGCCTACTTGTGATCTCTGTCTGTCAAATAAATAAATAAAATCTTTAAAAATAATAATAATAATAATATAGTCCAAACAGCTAAAGAAAAAATCTTGAATAGCATGGGCAATTTTTGTATGGTTAATTTAAAAAAATAAACAATGCATAGAAAAAAATCTTAATTCTGTAACAACATTCATATGCATATATGTTCACATCCATAAAAGTTATGAACCCCAAAAAGTTATGTCAAAGTGTTAGATTGTAGCTATGTGTGGGTCGTGGGATCAGAGGCAATTTTGATAGTCATCTCTATACTCCTCTCTGTTTTCCAAAGCCAAAATGTAAGTCCATTGCCTGATATGCTCTTTGGCCTTTTTCATAAGCCTACTTGAAAACTTAGATATATTTATATATACATTTATACACAATATTCTAAACACTCTTACCTCTTTCTGCTCACATGGTTTCCCAGAAAATAGTGGTCAAGGGCTAAAGTATGCTCATGGAGAGCAGGATTTCAAAAAGAAAGAAGAGTCTGCATACTAATGAAGTATGTTGGGGAAGAAGCATTAAGCTACAAGAACTTTTTTGAAAAGTGGGGGGTGGGGGAGGTAGGACTGGAATGGGATGCCGGGCTGGCTTCCCCTGAGGCTTCAACAGCAGCATCGAGGCCATGGGGGTGGTGAGTCTGGCGGGGGCTGAGGCCAGGGAGCTCAGGAGGTGAGGCCACGACAAGGAGTGGATCCCTGTCACCAACCTGGGCTGCCTGGTCAAGGACATGAAGATCAAATCCCTGGAGGAGACCTGTCTCTTCTCCCTGCCCATCAAAGAATCTGAGATCACTGACTTCTTCCTGGGAGCATCCCTCAAGGATGAGGTTTTGAAGATCATGCCTGTGCAAAGAGCAGGCCCATGTAGCCCAGCGGACCAGGTTCAAGGCATTTGTTGCCATCGGAGATTACAGTGGATATAGGTATGTCTGGGGGTCAAGTGCTCCAAGGAGGTAGCCACTGCCATCCGTGGGGACATCACCCTGGCCAAGCTTTCCATTGTCCCACTGTGGTGAGGCTACTGGGGAAAAGATCAGCAAGTCCCACACTGTCCTAGGCAAGGTGACTGGCTGTTGTGGTTCTGTGCTGGTGCATCCCATCTCTGCCCCTAGAAGCACTGACATTTGTCTCAGCCTCTGTGCCCAAGAAGCTACTGACGATGGCCGAAACTGACAACCGATACACCTCGGCCAGGGACTGCACTGGCATCCTGGGGAACTTTGCCAAGGGTACTTTTGATGCCATCTCCAAGACCCACAGCTATCTCACCCCTGACCGCTGGAGAAGGAGACAGTGTTCACCAAGTCTCCCTATCAGAAATTCACTGACCACCTTGTAAAGACCCACACCAGAGTCTCTGTGCAGAGGACCCAGACTCTAGCTGTGACCCCCACATAGTTTTATACAAGAAAAATAAAGTGAACTAAAGCTTGAAAAAAATAAATAAAAATAAATAATAAATAAATAATTGGCAGTGAGACATACCATTGACAAGAATACTTCCCTACAGTCTATATGGTTTCTTAAGATTGGTGCCTACCTATCAGGACAAATTCTTTTATAAGTGACAAAAGATAAAGGTCTCAATGTTAGGATCTTGGGATGGCAGATCTTTAAGACAAAAGATCTTGAAAGACAAACACACCAAGAAATCAGACTTCCAAAATTCAAGCCTTAATTAAGTAGGGTTTTGAAGGCTATAAACTCCAATGATTGCTTCCATCATTTCAGATTGCAATCACCAGGGAGCATTCTGAAGGCTAACCATTCCTGAACGATACAGGGATGGAGTCAGACTCCTCCCCACTGCGTGGCCCCCCACACTACCCTTCTCTCTACATACTCATCCTTCTCAGGGCTCTCCTTTTCTTCAACAGTCAGCCGAACCAGTCTCCAGCCACTAGGAACTAGTGTAAAGAATGTCACCACCTTTGTCAATGACCTATGTTGCCTTTAAGGTGACACTCTGAGATTCATAGGAAAGCTAGCTGAGAATTGCAACTGACTTTGCTACCATTCCCACCTTATTGAACTCATGTATAAATTCATTTTGAATGAGCAGATTCCCCAGGACTAAGAACTGGAAAGAATATAAAATTTAATGTCTACTTTCAAAGTTTGGATTATGGTTTGTGAGTGCTTCAATATTCATCTGTAGAAAGAAATTATTAGAATCTAGATGACTTCTAAAGTGCCTTCCAATTTTAATACTCTATGATTCTATTATTTCTATATAGCTGAAACAAGGGAAATTAATATAGCCTGATTAAGTAAGGCAGTTTGTGATCGAGGCTACACGGAGACTACTCTCTCCGCGGCTCAAGGTATTTCGTAGAATACTGTGCTAAAAATGTAACTGCATTCTGCAACCAATGCAAACATGTTCTAATTGATGGGAGGGGAAAAAAAATTCAGAGTGCCAGCAATTCCTCTGTGAGCTAGCGTGGCAGGGAGAGTGTGGAGATCAGTGAAGCATCAAGTTACAGACCAAACTGAAGGTCTGAAAAAGAGTGGCAAGGTCTAACCATCCGCTGTCTGAGCTGCCAGACTGGGATCTACCACCCTTAGTCACAAAGGACTGCCCCACACATGCTAAGCACACAGCTAAGGGCTCCAAACATCTTTTATTAAAAAGGCCTTCAGTTCCAAATAGATCTTTATGGAATTATTTCCTTGAAGTTTTTAGTTCTGTCATATTAAAATTTCCATGAAAATGTAATCAAAACCTAATGCTTACAGTGTTCTGCCACAGAGAAAAATATTGTGGGGTTTTGTTCCTATTAAAAACATGTGTTACGTATATATACATAATTATGTAAGTCCCAGACCCAGTGTACACACATCTACACAAAAACCTTAGGAAAATAATGATAATCGTTATGCCTAAGCCAAAAAACTCATAACATAATATTGTACCCTGTCCATAACACCCCTCATTAAGCCAATGCTTTGAAAAGGTCAGCAAGCAATGAATACTTCTGCATATTTTGTGGCATAGGCTGCAAACACTAGATCTGTAGGGATGAATTAAGGTCACTTTTAAAATTCAAACACAGTATTTTCTCGACTTGGTTGGCTGAATCGTGTGCATCTGCACTCTTTTTCCTAGGGGGAAGTTAATTTTAGAAAGGAGGAAAAGTTTGCCAGGAAAACAATCATATTGGCTCAATACCTAGACAGTGACTCTTTTCTTAAAAGTTCAAAATGCTTTACAGACAGTCTCCTACTTGTCCTTAATATCCTTGAAAGCAGGTACCAAAAACCATTCCTATTTCATAATGAGCATCTCAGTCCATAAAAAGTGGTCTTATTTAATGTGATACCAACAGAACAGTATTTTTTTTCAACGAGTTCTTTACCTCAATTTTCCAAAGACAGATAAAATAAAAATATTTCTTTTCCCTGGTAGTTAGTCTGAGAGTTTGGTAGCTACATAGAACAGTTCAGATACAGATACATACAAAAAGCAGCAGAAATATATGCATGACAAAGTGCAAGATGGAGAAACATTCAGTATCTGTATAAACTCAAATACAATATAATGTACAGACACTCTCAACCAACTCAGGGTAGAAGAGCTTGGTTCAGGAATGTGAACAGAATCTAAATTAATGTATACGATAATTCTTCCTCCTTTTTCCCAGAGATATAGAGCATTTGGATATTGGCTTTAAAGTAACCAGTATGTAAAGACGACCGTGGTCATTGACAGGAAGTCCATGCAAGCACAGAGAAGGAAGATTTTCTGATTTCCATGGGAATAGGCCTCAGTCCTTTCTAATTGCCAGAGTACTTTTGAAGGAATTCTTACATTGAAAAAAAAAACTGATGTTTAAAAGCTAGCTCTTTAACAAGGGCTCTTAGAAGTATGGTATTTCTCTCCACCCTCTGTTTGCGTTCCAAACCAACCTTAACCCTCCCTTCCCAAAACTGCCAGCTCAGAACGAACCACCCCACCAAATTCATCAGCTTGAAGAAACCAGCCTTCGCTCTGTTTTTATTTTCCAGGTGATGCTTCTCAGTAGTTGCGTGTCCCCTCTCCCACTTCTGCGGACCTTTAAGATACTTCGAAGAGATTATGGGGGGGGGAGCACATCGCAATCCCGGGAGTGCTTTTTAAATGCACAGAAGCCTGCGTGTGCACCTCCCCGCCCCCCAACACACACACACTCCATTTCTGAATTGGTATCTGAGCGCTTGAGCAGGACCTACTGCTTCAGGCTTTGATAAAGTTCTAGTACAGCGCAGTCCCCCAGAAAACCTACTAAACTCATCACAGTATTTAATTTTCAGGGGGGAAACAAAAACAAACAAACCCAAAGAGCCTCAACCCATTGTTCGGTGCTGATAGGAAAGATAAGACGGCACACCTACTTTGAACCTAGGGTTATCATCGCTACCCCCACCCCTCCACCCCGGCAAAGTCAGGCTAGAAACAGGAGGTGGGGCGGGGGGCATGTTTTGGAAGAAGAGCGGTTGTGATACTCCGACCTGGAAATTACCGCAGAGTCTAGGGGAGAACCGTGCGCGGGTGCTTGCGCCACACACCTGGAGAAGGCGCAAGACCTCCCGCCTGCCCTCCCACCCTCTCCCCACGAGCCCGGAGGCGGGTTCTGGGGGCTGCCGGGGGCGGGGGGCACAAGAGAAGGGGTAAGGGGAGAGGAGACGGGGGTCCAGCGCAGCTGGCGGAAGGTCGGAGTCCCCGCCGCCCGCCCTCCCAGCCCCCCGGCCCGGGGCTCGCCCCGCGCGCAGGGCACCGGGGCGGGCGCGAGCGAGAGAGGCCGAACCCGCACCTGGTGCGGCCCGCCCGGCAGCCCTCGGGGGAGGGCGCACGCCGCGCCCCTGCTTACCTCGCGCGCGAGGTCGGAGTCCGGAGCGGGGACGCAGGGAGGGGCCGCTGTCAGCTCCTGCGGGCGGCGCTTCAGGTAGCAGAGGCGCGCGGGTCTCCTAGCTGCCCGCCGCCCCGCGCGCCCCGGGCCCCCTCCTCCCGCCCTGGCCCCCGGCGCCCGCCCGCTCAGCCCCTCCGGCCGCCCTCCGCCGCGCTCCCCTTCTCCCCCTGCTGTTTATTCCGGAGAGCGGTGGCCCCTCTCCCGAGCCTTCCCTCCCCCAGCGCGTGCACGCACTCACCTCCCCCAGAAACGCGCTCACTTTCGGAAGGGGCAGCGATGGTGGTCCTTGAGATTCTGGGGCTGGGCGATTTCAGAGGAACCCTTTTAAAATCTTGGATCTACCCAATGAGGTTCAAGGGAGGCACCGCTTCTAGTCGTCCCTGCCTCCATCCCCGCTGGCCTTTCCCACAACATCCCTGAACGCTTGATATTCGTGGAGCTTGTGCTCTGAGGATCTCCGGCCAGTCCTTTTGATCTTTCCAAAAGAACTCCTTCCATTTTACTGTTTTAAAAATGTAGACGTCGCCACTATTTAAACTTGGGTTGCCGCAACTTTAGATTGGCCTCGGGAAGGCTCTGCTGTGCTCAGCTGTGCAAGACAAGGCAGGTCTCTTCTGCCGGCACTGCGGGTACCTGCCACCTGTTAGGGCCCCAAGTCTAGGCGAGGGCACTTCATTACACCTGGCTTTGGTTACTGAGCACGTCTGCAGCCTCCGTTTCTCAGGAGAGACACTTCTGAAGCCAAAGTTCTGGGAAGGAGCAGGCGGATGTATTCAAAGAGAGTTCTAAGGCCGGCCGACTAGCACTGGGCAGAGCATACCCAGTAACATGACAGATAAGAACCATGGGAAGGCATCTGTGAAAACATCACTGTGTCCTTAACATGCAGGGGCTGGGAGTGACATAATCCCTATGGGGAATGTGGAAGGTGCTTTGTTAAATGGCATTCCATGGGTTCATTCATTCGCCTATCGATATCTGTATTTATGGAGTAGGTTAGAAGAAGTGTAGCATTATTCATAGTCGGTCATGCCAGTCATAACTTAAATGATGCCAGGAATTACCTTAAGAAGCGACTAGTTTATTACAGAGCCCTGGAAAATGTAAATCGCTATTAAAGAGACTCTGGCCTCTGTATTTATTCTGCCAATATTTATCAAATGCTCGCTAGCTGCAGATACTGCCGGGGCTAGGGATGGAACAGTGAACAAGAAAGGCAACATCCCTAACCTCAGGGAACTGAACAGAGGGCTATACAGGTGAACAGGCTATTATTTTTTTTCACTTTTTTTTAAAGATTTTATTTATTTATTTGACAGACAGAGATCACAAGTAGTCAGAGAAGCAGGCACAGAAAGAGGAGGAAGCAGGCTCCCCGTGGAGCAGAACAGGCAATTATTGAAAGCAGATGTTCTGATGGCAAGTGGTGCGCAAGGAGGGCACTATACGTGAAGCCCAGAGGAAGTGGCTTTTAAGCTGAGACCTGAAGAGTGAATATAACATAGCTAGAGACAGGGGAGTTTCCTAGTAAGGGGAGAGCACGGACGTGCACCCGAATGTTGATAGCAGCAATGTCCACAGTATCCAAACTATGGAAAGAACCTAGATGTCCATCAACAGATCAATGGATAAAGAAGATGTGGTATATATACACAATGGAATACTATGCAGCCATCAAAAATGAAATCCTGCCATTTGTAACAACGTGGATGGAATTAAAGGGTATTGTGCTAAGCGAAGTAAGTCAATCAGAGAAAGTCAATTATCATATGATCTCACTGACATAAGGAATTTGAGAGGCAGGGTGGGGGTTCATGGGGAGAAGGGAGGGAAAAAATGAAACAAGATGGGTTGGGGAGGAAAACAAACCATAAGAGACTCTTAATCTCAGAAAACAAACTGAGAGTTGTGGGGGGGGCGGGGGGAGGAGTTGGGGGGAGGAATAGGGTGGCTGGGTGATGGACATTGGGGAGGGTATGTGCTATGGTGAGTGCTGTGAATTGTGTAAGACTGATGATTCACAGGCCTGTACCCCTGAAACAAATAATACTTTATATGTTAATTTAAAAAAATTTAATTTAATAAATAAACTTAAAACAAAAGAGAGAAAGAAACCTAAAGGTAAGAAAGAGCATGGCAAATCAATGAATTTCAAGAAGCTCATTATGGCTGTTGGATTCTTTTTGTGGAGGAGGGAGTGCCGTGGTTGGAAGGAAGAATGGAGAGACATAGCTAGAGAGGTAAACAGAGGCGAGATCATGCAGAGTCTGCAAAGCCATATTTTAAAACTACATTTGATTCCACAGACAAGAGGGAGGCTCTGTAATGCTACAAGCAAGGTCACGATGAGATCAGCTTTTTGCTCGAGAAAGACCATGGGCTGCAAGCAGAGAACAAATGAGGGTTGGGGGAGGGATGGAGGGACTGGACAAGAGCTCTGGAAGGGGCACATGCTCAGTAAGTACCTTTACAGATCCTCATGCCTTTGAGGCATCTGAGTTCAGTCCTATGACAAGTCCCCCGAGAGACAAACGTTTCCTAAAGGGACTCCTGGAGGGAGAGCAGAGTCAGCGGTGGTAAGCAGTGACACACAACGGAGGGAAATGAACATCAGAGATTTAAAAAATGTTGTTTAGGAAACATTTTATTAAACAGTAACTCATATAGTTCAAGGATAGAAAGCATGTTGATTTGTAACTGACTAGTAAAGGAGAATTTGACACACAAGAATCACTTTGATATAGATTCTAAATGTCCTACTGTGTGACCGCAGACAAGCATGCTCCCGCTGCAGTTCCTCTCTCCTTTTGAGAGTTATTTGATGCCTATGACCGATCACTCCTACCACCTAATCATTTTGTGACCTTCGTCAGTCTGAACCCATCTGTCTGAAATCAAAGTTCGCGCTACTTCTGCTGGGCCATCCTCTCTAGATTAGCTGAGGTCTAGACATTGATGGCTAGGAGCTCCGTTACCTGGCTGCAACCATGGTGAGCCGTAAACAGGTCTAAAGGAAGGCATGAGTGCCCCGGCTAGGGTGTTGGGAGGCAATGGGACTCATGCTGGGTCCCCCCACCTGATTCTGAGAGCAAATGGGCATAGGTACAAGTTGGGGGGGGGAGCCGGTTGACCTTAGGTCGGCAGAGCCAGAGCAGGACAGGCAAACATTTTTTTCTTAATTGTTTTAAGGAATCTCTACACCCAGTGTGGGGCCAGAAATCACAACTCTGAGATCAAGAGTAGCAGGCTCTCCCCACTGAGACAGCCAGGCACCCCAGGACAGCCACACATTTTACCCCCAGATCACTCTCTTCAGTAGTCTTTGTTGCTGTTGTTTTAATTTATTTATTTGTCAGATAGAGGGAGAGCACAGGAGCGAGCACAGGCAGACAGAGAGGCAGGCAGAGGCAGAGGGAGAAGCAGACTCGCTGCCGAGCAAGGAGCCCGATGTGGGACTCGATCCCAGGACGCTGGGATCATGACCTGAGCCGAAGGCAGCCGCTTAATGACGGAGCCACCCAGGTGCCCTTGTTGTTGTTTATTTTAAGATAATTTAGTGTTGGGTGCCTGGGTGGCTCAGTGGGTTAAGCCTCTGCTTTCAGCTTGGGTCATGAGCTCAGGGTCCTGGGATCGAGCCCCACATAGGGCTCTCTGCTTGGTGGGGAGCCTGCTTCCCCCTCTCTCTCTGTCTGCCTCTCTGCCTACTTGTGATCTCTGTCAAATAAATAAAATCTTTAAAAAAAAAAAAAAGATAATTTGCTGTCTCTCTCCCCAGTTCTATTCTTGTCAGTTTCCCTTCACATTTTTTCATTTGCTTCTTCTCTCTTTAAGTTTTTCTTCTTTCCTTCCTTCCCTCCTTCTTTGATTCATTCCACAATTATTTTTCTATCTAGTATTGTTTTATCTCAATACTAAGTGCTGGATGACGACCAAGGATGAAGTCTGCCTTAGACTAGAGTTCTTTCTGAAGAGCTGCCTTACTCTTAACTCCTCAAACACACTTTCTTTTTTATCCTTTCAGGCTCGTCCTTGAATTTGTAGTCAGTGTATGTATGAATTAGGATACTATGGTTGCCGGTAACAGAAATGCAGTAGCAGGCCTATCACCTGGAAACTGAAGGCATGGATACAGACAGGCTCCCTCAACAATCTAGAATGGGAAATTAAATGTAATCATGAATCTTTGTTCCTCCCTTATCCTAATTCACTTTCATCTTCACTCTCTCTCTCAATTCCACATTGAGATTGAGGGAATTAACCAACCTTCCCCGGGTCAGATGGCCACTCAGAGGGGACAAAGGGTCAGGGTCATGATTAGACACATGCCTGCCAGAGTTCATCATGTAACTATACAGATGGCGGCCAGCACAGAATTGGGGATAAAAAGGAAAATGTGTTTGAGGAGTCAAGAGTAAGGCAGCTCTTCAGAAAGAACTCTAGTTTAAGGCAAACTTAATGAAGGTTTGCTGTAAGGGTAGACACATATATAATTTCATAAGTGCTATAATAAAGATATGTACTAAGAGCACAAAGAGCAGGGGGGAGCAGTCGTCTCAACTTCAGAAATACGAGGAATGTTTCACGGAGAAGGCAATGATTTGAGTCATGACAGCTGAATTTATGTTTGCCAGACAAATGCACTAGTCTGTAGAATTTGCAAGATTATTCCTTGTTTGGTGACTAGTTTTCCAGTGAGGTGAAGGATTCAGGCAGAGACCTGAAAGGAGTCTATGACAGCAGTGAGGGAGAGAGCTAATACGGCCTGAGAGATAAGGAGGGGTGTGTGGGACATGTAGACACTTAGAATCCGGAAGACTTGACATGAGGAGTTGGGAAAAGGGAGAAGCCAAAGATGATTTCAAATAGTGAATTCTGAGCCACAAGGTGGACAGTAAAGCGATGAAATGAATCAGTAGAAAGGGGAGAGCTTTGCTAGAGAAAGGCTTTCATTTTTTGATATGTTGATTCAGACATTGACAGGATATTGAGTGAAGAAATGCAATAGTTGATGAGTATAGGGCACCTGGGTGGCTCAGTCAGTTAAGCAACTGCCTTCAGCTCATGTCATGATCCCAGGGTCCTGGGATTGAGTCCCATATCTGGCTCCCTGCTCAGCGGGGAGTCTGCTTCTCCCTCTCCCACTCCCCCTGCTTGTGTTCCCTCTCTCACTGTATCTCTCTGTCAAATACATAAATAAATAAAATCTTGAAAAAAAATTGTTGATGAGTAGGATACTCAAAGAGAAAGTATGTTGCTAAATACATTGATTTGGACTTTATCGATCTAGGGGGTCATCGCTACCATGGGTATAGATGAGAGTAGCCAGAAAAATCATGCGTAAAGAAAGAACCAAGAGCCTATGGGGATCCCTGAAGGACATCAACAACAGATCCAAGACAGCCAGCAGAGGAGAAGAACCAAGAGAAAGCAATGTCATGTGAGGACACTGCTGTGCAAGAGAAAGGGTTTTTGAAAGAAGGGGATGGTGGGGCTCCTGACTGCCTCAGTTGGTAGAACATGAGACTCTTGATCTCAGGGTCACATGTTCGAGCCCCACATTGGGTGTAGAGATTGCTTAAAAATAAATAAACTTTTTTTTTTTAAAGATTTTATTTATTTATTTGTTAGAGAGAGAGAGAGAGAGTGAGCACAGGCAGACAGAGTGGCAGGCAGAGGTAGAGAGAGAAGCAGCCTCCCTGCCAAGCAAAGAGCCCGATGTGGGACTCGATCCCAGGACGCTGGGATCATGACCTGAGCCGAAGGCAGC